>DWEJ01000441.1:0-16835 GCA_018245835.1 Mysoria sejanus stolli | reverse complement strand
ACGTGAGACGTGGGAGTGTTCCGCATTCCTCTGCCTACCTCTTCGGGGATTATAGGCGTGAAGATATAAAAAAAAAACTTTTAACCGATTGTGTCTGCTTGATTTTACGATAATTCAACTTTAATACTTATTTAAAAACAAATAGCGTACAAGATGGCGTTGAAACTTTCAACTGGTGGCATGAATGATCTTGCCTCTACGCAATATGTTTACCATTAAGTAGGGCACGGCCTCCAGGAACCTCTTCACCGCGGGCTGGTTGGAGACCTCGCTAAGGAGCCGCGCCCCGTGCCCCTCCCACACGACGCGCTGCAGTCGTCCCATGTCGCACTCATGGCACCAGATGCGTATATTGTGCCTCTTTATCACCAAGCCTAGAACAGTCATAAAAATGTAACATACGAGATACTGGCTGATTGGAGATTCAGGGGCCTCCGTGAGTAACGTGCGTGTATGAAGTGTTGTTTGTAGAATAATCAGGTTTGTAAGTATACAGATATTTGGCATTTGTAATCTTTGCCTACTTGCCGCGAGGGACATTCCGCAAAGATTTTATAATAATATAACAAATTTCTGTAGAGTATTATTTTAATAGCCTGCCTAATGTCTGATCTTGCCAATTGCAGGGAGGTCGCGAAAAAAACTCGTAATTAATAGATTGTGACTTATAACTTACACTAACAATAATGGTACGATACCAATAAACTACGCTTATAATTACAGTATAAGAATGCAAAGTACTGAAACGTCGATGGGAAACGCCGAGTGATATTTCTAGAACTGCAATCGATTATAAAGTTCAAGGCTCGGTACTATTGTGTGACGCCTGGCACATGACACATCTGGTATTTTTCACATCACTGCTGAAGACACTCATTAATATATCGTCTGACCCACATTGGTTGAGTGTTCTTGACATTAAAATAATTTGCTTTTGAAGTGAACGATTTTTTTAATGAAGTATTGAAGAAAGGCGGTATAAATCGTTTCAGCAGTTTCGGAGATTGACTCGGACAACCAGACGGTCGAAATAAAAATTAGAGAGTAAATAAGTCACCAGATGAGTTTAAAAACAGGAAAAATTATACACAAATATTTCTTTACACAAATATTTTTTTTATTTATATTTATTTTGACATTTACATTTAACACATACATAAAATCTTTTTATTTTTTATTACAAAACTGTCAAAATGTAATTTTAAGAAAACTATTGATTATAAATAAAGAGACTATCATTGATATATATTGACTATCATTGAAAAAAATATAATTATAATTAAATAACCCGGTAGCCATTTTTAATTATCCAAAATGACGTGAAAACACAACTATAGTGATTGTTTTAGATATTGATGCAAATGACGTGTTTTGAAAAAGAGGCGTAGAACATGTAACTAAAGATTTACCTAATGTAAATATCTTCAGAGCGAAACAAGATAAGTTGACATATACCTACCTACGCTGTATGCGTCACGCTACTTGTAACGGAGCTGATTATAGTACTCTTATAACAATCATAATAATATGTTTTTAACAAATAGGAAAAGAGTATGAAAAGAGTGATGAATGTGGAGGAGGCGCGGCAGGTCTGTAAGGATAGAGATATTTGGCACTCAGTGCTCTCTGCGTACCCCGTGAGGGACCTGGCGTGAAGATATGTATGTATGTACAAAATTGTATTACACCTGTAATCGCCGAAGAGGTAGGAAAAGGGAGTGCAGTTAAGTCCACCAGTTAAGTTTACATCCCGCTGCGGAACAGGTGGTCAGCCTATTGCCATACGCCTGACATAAATCCACACTTCGAGCCCCTACTAGAAAAATCTACTGTATCTTATATAGAATTAGAACCCAGCACCTCACAATCAGCAGTCGCGCGTCCAATCTATCGACGAACAAGGTAGTTAATTGTATTGTGTGGAATTATATCGAATTGTAATTGTAGGTATGTATGTATGTATGTATGCTACAAGCGCCTTTAAATAATCTCCATCATGTGAGTTCTATTTGTGTTCGCAGTACTGTTTACTTTTATAATTACAAGCGGCGAAAGAAATAGACGGCCAAGCGGCTCGCAGTTAAAATTATCTTGTCCTATTTTCTAAACAATAATGAGAAATAGGTCACGGGGTTGTTCATCGGCTCTAGTGGCTCTGCCTGTCCATCGGCGACGCTACACTACGTTTAGTATCTGCACAATTATTACGTAATTTGTACCATAGCATAATATTGTTTGAATTAACGTAAGATTAAGAGATAAATTTTTTATGCTTATTTATACACTTACACTGTGAATTATAATATACCTACTCATATGTCTACAAACGCAATAAAGAATTTTCTAATTTAGAATTTTTTTAGAAATTCTAAATTAAAATTCTAGTTGTGGTTCGGAGTCTGGGTATGTGCCCGATGCATGGCAATAGGCCCACCACCTTTTCCATAGTGGGAAGTAAACGTAACCGGTGAAACGTGGGAATGTTCTGGATTCCTCTGCCTACCTCTTCGGGGATTACATGCGTGACGTTACGTACAATCGCAATAAGAGATGAAATCCCAATAGGCAATCGAATCCCATCAACGCGTATCTCGATACCGTTGGGTATAGGTCTACCTTTTGTTGCTAATAGAAATAGCATCGACTTTTTGCGCCACGCAAATTGAGCCCTTTTTAAAGACAATTTACTCAGCCAACCCAGCAACGCAAAGCATCACAATTAATGTTACCAAATTAATAGTACAGTAGAAACTAACAAAACTAATAAACTCGATTTTTTTCACTTTATACACTTTGGATTTTGTATCCCTCTTCGGTTGGACCATTTTTTTTGCATAAAAGTTGTTCAAAATCTGGCAGGCACCCCAATCATTGTTTTCGTTGTACAAAATATTTCACCTTAAAAATGGCAATTATCCAAAAAGTCTGTTTCACTTAATGAAACTTGTGTAGCCTTAATGAGGTATACCGGTGCAGTATCTTATTTTACAATTATATCATTATTTCATTCTTTTTATACAATACTTTTACATTTTAGCCCTCAACTTGGATGCCTGCAAGCACATGAGGAAATTGTCTATTCGTTACAAATGAAGATCTATAATGTTCGGTTAGACGTCGACAACAAGATCAGTCATGAAAACGCAAACTTTGAAAAGCACCAGCCCGTCCCAGACTTCGCCTAGACACGTCTAGTCAACTTTTATCACTGTCCGCGCCAGAGTTGACGAACATATAAGGAAGTACTCGTGCCAGGCACTGTATTATTTATTTAGTTGACATAAATGTTACAAGTGTGTGTACTTCAAAGCATTGTTGATACCGTACTCCGGTATATCCGGTATATAGCGAGTTACGTACCTACAACATGTTGTGTCTTGCATTTAACCTTTCATTTTAACTGCATCTCGTTTTTGTATCATGTGATTGCAGTTAAACGCGAACCTATTGCTATAAAAAACAGTGTTTTTAGTTTTCCTCCAAAGCGATGATCCAATCCGCCATCCGAAACTGATGTTTTGTTTTTGCAACGTAAAGACACGTTCGTGTTTCGTCGGATGGTCATTTATTGTCACTGTATTTACTTATGCTTGGTAGGCGCGTATTGTGAAATACGGCTGGTTTTAGCGTGAGTTGTATTGGGGAAGGGATTTCCGATTTATAAATGTATTGTAATTACCAAATGAATTACATATTAATGCTGTGGGTCCTCGCTAAAAGCTAAATAAGTTCTGAACGTCTTATGAATTGTTGCCCTTAATTCCCACTCTGGCCATGCTGGGTTGAGGATCGCAGAGCACAGCTTCCCGTACCGCCTTCTTTCGCACAGCCCGTCTGCGTCCAGGGCATGTAGCCGCGCCTAGTTCGACTGCGTCATACTATGGTGGCCAAGTGCCGGGTTTATTCCCCTCTTAAATCACTATGGTATTCCAGCCTGGGTTCGGCGGACGCGCATTTTCTCCGGTCCGACACGGATCAATGTTAATATTTTTAAAAATTAATTATTGTAGTTAATTGAACTTTATTGATATCCTTATCCATTACCTAGTTATTTACATTATGCATTTTTACATACGTAAATTCCAGCGTTATAGATTCTATACTAAAGCCAAATGTTGCACTAAGTACACTTTTCGTGTGTACGTTGGTTATTTGCAAATCTCATGATTATTCTATTTGATTATTATATTATATGCATTTTTATAACTACTGAAAAGTATATCCATGTAACTAGAATATG
The DNA here is from genome assembly GCA_018245835.1 of Mysoria sejanus stolli. Lineage (NCBI taxonomy): Eukaryota > Metazoa > Arthropoda > Insecta > Lepidoptera > Hesperiidae > Mysarbia > Mysarbia sejanus. The sequence goes on along the minus strand of DWEJ01000441.1, from coordinate 12,595 downwards.
ATTCGTTTACAAAATTAATGTTGTATAACTTTACTGTTTCATCATTACCAGAATTCACTTGATTGAAAGAGTTTGAAATCATAATATTTAATTATGTTGATGCAGTTTGAACTTCAGATATTCTTTGATATTATGCACTAAATGTCACTTAACACTTAACGACGGTTTCCTCGCTACGCGGTACCAGTTAGGCGATTACACGTTTATAGTTTAATAAATTTACGTAGGTGCGTACATTTGTGTGTGTGCTCCCTCTCCCCTGGTAATTACATATTATTACCACCGTAAAAAGTAACCTACGGTTTAAGCCTAATACTAAATTATTGCCACATAAAATTATATCCAAATAGGCACATCTATTACTGCCTGATGTTCGAACGTGCAATGTGACAATATTATCCTTAAAATGTTGTTTTGACGTGTGTATCACGTACGTAACACGTGGTAATATTGAATTTCTTTTACGTTTCACGTACACGGATATTTCCTTATTTACTGGTTCATTGAGCGTACGTACAGATTATATGATCTTGTTTACCTTAGAGTGACGTTGTGTAGAATGTATGGGGAGTGATTCAAAGTGAGAGCACGCAGCCCCGCGGGGCCGCTGCGGGTAACAACCTCGGCCGATAGTGTTGGTGATGATGCGGAGATGGCGCGGTCGACGAACGCCGCCCGTCGTCCTCCCGCCGCTCGTCACAATTAGCGTGGCGGGTACCTGAATAGTGAGTATTTAAACGGGGCCCCCAATATGGGCCTCTCGCCCGCATACTCGCAGTTAAAAGTAACCGCATTGCTAAAATTGCCCTACATTACACTGTACTACTACCTGAGCGCATGCGCGAACTTCGTTCCACTTTGTTTTTGCGTTCAATGTCAGTGTATCGGCTAATTTTATCGCGATTCGCATACACTACGTAACTATCTTGTTTGATGAGGCCAAAAGTCTTTTTGTTTTGATTCGTCGGCCCAAAATAATATGTAATTTTTAGTGAGCGAAATGCAACAGTATTGTCGGATTACTTTACGGGCGGATTTTTAAGAATTTTAATTTTGGTAACATTTCGGACAGTTTATTTGTACTGGTTAACGTAAAAGTTTTCAGCTAGTTACATAGACGTAGGTACGAATAATTAACGGCTTTTTCTCCGCAAGGATACGCATGCTTGAATATTACTTGACATTTTGGTGTTAGTACGTAGTAATACGCAGTGTTTGTTGTGCATACTGTGCATTCTAGATAAACATACAAGCGTAGGTCAGGGAAGGATACAGGCGGTCCCTTAGGCATAGAGGTCAGAATTGGATAACAGTAGCAAATGTGAGAGCGAGGAGAACACATGGCCGAATGAGGTGAACGCGCCGGCATCCGTGTGACGTCGCGACACGTCGAGCAAACGCTTTTCGTCGCTATTTCCGCAACAAGTGTTGTTTTGCAGAGAGAGGCCCGCGCGGGCGAGCGCGGCCAGCGGGCGTCGTGCGCGCGCCCCGCCGACCGCCGCCATCGTCTGCCGCGCGAATTTTATCCACAAACAATTATTCTATTATATTTCCGAGCGAATGCGATAACACACGCCACTAATCGCACACGCAATCCGATACCGTCTTCCGCCGCGCGCCCTGCGTCGCTCTCCGTTTCTGCAGCGGCTTCTGCGAGTTGCGGATGTCGTTAGCGCCCCGGATTAACGCATATCCTTTTTATCCCCAAGCGACAATGCGCCGGGCACGTACATACACGTACATACACGGGCGTGCCCATCTCCTTCGCAGTTACGTATCTGATGTTACATTTTAATTTCGCTCGCTCGCTCGAATGCGTGAACTTGTTCAATGTCAAATCTGGCGGTCACTTTTTTCTATATAATTAGGCGACAATGCTTTTGATGTTTAATTTATTAGACGTTACATTTTATTGTACACGAAAAATGCATGTAAAATTGCGTCAGATGAAGTCGCGTGGGCAACGCGTCAAGCACCACAGGCGAATACACACACGCGGTCAACCGCGCTGGCGTCGTTGCCTTTTCGGGGAACAACAGTGGACATGTCTGATGCTGAATATCATTATCTCGACTTTTTCATTATTATATTTTAATGGCACGATTACATTAGATACTCATAGCTTAACATAATGAAAGTTTCTTGGTTATACGCGTAATATGTATCGATGAGAAACATACGTACCTATGTATATCTTGTTTCGTTAGCACCAGTTGCCTTGTTGATCAAATGTCAAAAGCGACTGCTGAGCGACTGGTGCTGAATTCGATTCCCTGGTTGGAGTCTAGATTTGGACCTGGTGTGTGGCTTACCCCTCTTCCATGTTGAGACAAAATTATAACAGGTGAAACGTATTCCACTCCTGTCAGTACCTATGCCGAGAGATACAGGCGCAAGTTACGTCACGTGTGTCTGTGTGTACAATTCAGTACAACTTTAATATCAGTTGTAAGTAAAGTAATCCTTCCATTTATAAAACCATGATAAAGGACGGAAAAGAGATATCAAAGATAAGCTTTATAGATGGGACACTCCAATGGACATTTATTATTTCGCCGAAGAATGTCAAGTTCGATGAATAAATAAATACGTAACGAGCCGACGATGACCTGTAATTTGAAAGCGGACATAATAAGGGTTCACTGCGAGCGAGGAACGATTAACGAATTGAGGGCGAGATGAATTCAACTTAACCGACCCTTGTAAGTGGGAAGTATCTAAAATCAAATCATAAATTTCAAATTTGAACTAAATGCTCTGATGTTTATACCTAAAATCTTAATGCGTCTTTAAAACCTGAAACCTTATTAATAATACCATATGTTCTATGTATCTATGCAAGAGAAATATACTCTTAAGTTGGTAAAGCTTTAGATTTGTCTATTCATGTCTTAGTTATTTGAAAATTTTTGTCTTGCTGCCTTCTTCATGCTTTGTTCATTTTGTTATTAGGCGGTTATATCTAGGTCTTTGTTATGTACAGCATACGACAGAAGTTTTCAGCTTTACTGATACGCGTACTTGTCGCTCTATGCGTATGTTCATCTGACGTAATATTGTATAAATATTTTCTTTTACATGAGTAACGTTATTAGTTTCTATAGCCACTAGAATATCATATTTATACGTAGTATGTACATGGAACTGTTTAAGATAAGATTAAACTGATACTATTAGAGCAAGCATGTCTAGAATGTACGCTACGTCTCGGTTACCATGTGGTGAGTTTGTAGCGAGCCTATTGCTATTAAAAAATTACGGCAAGTCGTGTACCGCTATTATCGCCAAGTCGCGCGCGATGGTACAAGGTAGCGAGATGCGGTGTTCGTAGAACCGGTAGAGGGTGGCGGTTGCGAGCGGGGGGCGCGCGCGGCGTGACCAGGCGGCCACTTGGTGAAAGGTTGCAATCTGCACCGAGGACATTCCGAGCGCATTCCGCGGACATACAACGGACTGCGGCAATCCGTGTGAGGCCGTTGCAATCGAGAATTATGATGGATTTGATATTTGTTTGATTTTTTGCTCATTTATTTAATACTTGTCAGTCAATTATGTATTTATAGTTCTCATTTTTAATAGAGTGAATGTACATACATATTTGTGTAATTATGTAATTATGAATGCAGTTGCTCGGAATAGCAAATAGGCCGTGTAAATAAAATATCCATAAATTTTGTTGGAGGCCATTATTCGCATGAATCTCGTCGACGATATTAAGCTATATAAGAATGAGATCTTTGCAGTGACATGCAATTCCGGAAATCGTAGTTGAGCATTGTGCGAACGTAATGTGCAATAAAGTGCTCCTACGAATGCCGCAGGCGAGGGGGTCTGTGCCGAGCAGGCCTACCGACCGGCCGGCTCTCCCTCACACCCCTTCCGTGTGCGGGTCGACGACCCCGCGTTTGCGACCTTGTCGGATCCTCGGGTATGCACCCACGTCGCATGGGGGTACTGCCGCATTGAATTAATTGAACGTAGAATGATCGGTACGGCATGTAAGGCGGACAGTGAGCGGCAGGCCGTCGGTGAGTCACCGACGAGCGGAGCGGCCGCGATGTAAACAACCGGAGGTACGCCCTCCGAGGCCACCGCGGCGGCGCAAATAACCGCTCCTCTCGTGGACGCACCGCCGACTATTTTGTTCTGAGCGGCGGCATCACGTGAATAAATTTAGATTAAATTATTGTCTAGTTGCGTAGGAATTCTCTCGTACCGGTTACCTACTTAATTTATATTGATTTACACGACGTTTGTTATTGACCGTTTTCTTATATTACACAGTTTGTTGCGTTTTATAACGACGGACGCGAGACGAATGCCAGCAGGTGGAACGAATGCGATAGTTGACCGGACACGTGGGTTATATTATTTTTGTTTAGACACACGGGCCGCCTCCTTGTGTCACCTTTTCAAATATACATATATGCTCGTAGCGATATATAGTATGAATCGTATTGGACGAAACTGACAAAGGAAAACAGCCTTAACTGTGCAATTTATTCGAACTAAAGTACAAACGGAACTTTAAAATGATTTACACATAAATGTACGCAATACACGTGCCAAGAACATAGACTCATAGTTCTGTGGCGTACGCTATAAACTTTGAACTGCAAATATGTATTAATATACCTTTAGACAGCGTGGTGTGATAATATTCAGGACAGCGAGCGTAAATATACAATTCCAGCTTACGATATTATTCATGATGTGATTTTATTTCAAGCGTTTCCTTAAGCATTCTTACAGCACTCATATTGTACATATGTTACAGCATCGTCATGTTAACTGTAGTGGACACAGAAAGAATAGGTGGTAGAACGCTCTCTGGGTCGACTCCGGCGGCTCCACCGCCACACCTATTTTTGCCTTATAACAGCAGTGTTAAGCGCTGCTGTGTTCCAGCTTAGTCCTCAGTGGTAGAGGTGCATCTGTGGTCGACCTGAGATAGGAGTCTAATCTTACCTGGGGTTGATTATAAATGTCCATGGGCGGCAGTAGCCACTTACCATCAGGTGGACTGCATGCTCGTCTGCTACTTCGATATTATAAAAAAAAAACTATGGAATAGGTGGTGAGCCTATTGCCATGAATCGGGCACATATCCAGACCACTACTAGAATATCTAAATTAGAAAATTTTGTAGTGTTCAACCCTGGAATCGAACCCGGGACCTTCCGATTGGCAGTCTCACTTGCAACCAACAGGACCAACGAGGCAGCCTAAAGAACTTTAAATTTTGTTATATCGAATTACGAATCCAGCCAAAGGCGTCGCCGGATTGTGTTACTGAAATCTTTTTGTCGTGTGTGGCGGCCATAAAAGTCAGCGATTTGCATAAATACAACATCTAATTCCGAATCGTAAGTGACGTATTAATGAAATGACTTTTTTAACCTTAGTAATTCACTTGATCCCTCGATTAAAATATAAGCGGTACCAAATCAGAGATACGAAATCTTGTTACTAATTTACAATAATTCGTAATTACAAGTTTTTCTTTATATTTTAGCTAGAGATTTATAGTTGAATCATTTGGTAATAAAGTGTGATTCATGTTTGTACAGGCCGGTAAGGGCAAATAATACAGTCACAAATATGCATTAAAAATCTCTCTGTTATCCTATGAACACACATACTCACACACAATTTAACACCCGAACATCAGTTACGGGGTTCGACTCCCAGCCAAGAACAAACATTGTACTAGTCATTAATTGTCAGATACAACGGCAATTAAATTAACTATCGGAAACAACTGTTGACATCAAATACTTAGATAAACATTCAAATATTTACCACCAATGAGAAATAACTTATATAGCGTAGTGTGCGTAGTTTGTATAATGTCTTGTAATTTGTCCTTTTGTGTGCGAAGCTTATGTGGGATGTTTATCTCCGCTGCGTAGGTGACGCAAGAATCTATGACAAGAATCTATGACAAGAATCTATGACAATAAAAATTCAAAACGATACCCGGACGATCATAAGACATTAACGGACCATTAATTAGCAGAATTTGAAATCAATAAATACCTTATTCTTTTAGATGGTGACTATTAAAGTCGTTGTCGATGAGCCCATTATTATAAATTAGCCATTTTAGTTCCGTTCTGTTGTTTTCTTGACAATCTCTATTGTTTTTTTAATATTTATAAGGGTTTTTTATAAGTTAGCTATAATCATTTTTAGTTGTTTTAACGGTCGAAGTTATCTATCGGTGATATATTTATGCGCGTGCTAGATGATTTTGTGATTTTGATATCATAAATTTTCCATAAACAAGAAAGCTTTTGTGTAGTAACAAATTATAATACGTAATAGTTCCATAGATTTTTAATAAAAAATGTCCATATTAACAAAGTTAATTTCTTTTGTAATAAAGCATTTTTAATATTCCGTAGCAATCGTAGAACAATGACGGATCTGATATTTTCTAACTTTTGGAAAGCCCTTTGAAGATTTGTTTTTACGTTAAACAAACAAACAAATCCGTCGGTGTTCAACTCTGTATCTCGATTGTTTAATACAGAATTAGAAAAACGTTTTTTTTTTATAATAAAGTGAAGTCAGTTAACTATTTCAAGTAAAAATATGCTAAGAAACATTTTTCTGAAAAAAATAATCCGTAGTTGTTTCACGTTTTACGACTGCGACGATTTCCGCCTAACCCGGAAGCGCCCAGGCATACCGATATAATAAAAACACTTTTGGTATTAATTTTTATCATCCTAGATTCTAATGATATCCTCATGTCTATGATACATCCTTCTAATTATAGTCTCATGTCAGCCATATTTGAAACCCGATAAAATAACAATTAAGGCAATGTTAATAGCCGGTACAATGGCGCACGCTTGCGGCCGCGTCGCTCTGATAAATGACCCGGCCACGGAGCGAGTATTTGATTTATAACATTATTTGAATAGAAAAGAAAGAAAGAAACAAGAGAAATTGTTTATTCAAACGTAATCGATCCGAAGATCGCTCGGTATGCTCGCGTCTAATTATTACGAGATACGACCATTGTGTTCCAGATTTTCGAACAGTGTTCGATTGTTTGAAATTCTTTCACGTTAAAATCCGATCAAGCCATCGTTTATAGCATGGATGGTAGCACGAAATTGGTGTCTCAAAGGTGTTTTAATGATGAAGTGTATCGTTCACATAATTATTCTCCATAAAAATCCCTTAAATTTTTTAATTATTAGAATAAAGTTTAACGGCTGATGGTGTATTTAACCGAATTATACACGGATAAATAACGAAATATCACGTGTGTTATCCTCGAATAGGTAGGCGGTGGAGCGGAGTACACTTTCTCGTTTGACTAGTAACGTTGATGTCAAGTACAGTTATGAAATAGACTCACCAAGTCTATCGCCAAACACCGGGCACATATTCAAACTCCAAGCCACTATTAGAAACCTAAGTTAGATAAATTCAATAGTGTCCGACTCAGGATTTGAACCCAGGACCTGCAACCAAACGCGCTTGCAACCAATACCGCCAACGAGACAGTCACAAAACAATAAAACCTATCTAAAGCAAAACAAATATAATTGCATCTATTTAATAAGTATTCATAATCCATAAAATGTATACATGAAGGAGCTACAAACTGCAAACGTATATTCTATTTAAAAAAAGCGTTTGAGGAATTTAAATGTTCATAACGTATAAAGTTAAAAAGGGTAGAGACACACTTTTACGATCTCTATAAATGCCACGTAAAAATGGATAAGGTGTTTTAATTTCTGTCGCTTCGAATAAGGCGGTGTTAATTTTAAACTTCCCTTCGATTTAACGGGCTACACTAGTGGTCACCGCTGGGTTTACTTGTACATTGAATTTTGAAAGGTCGGTAGAGTAGATAGAGTACTGAGAGAGTCCTGTAATCTTCTATTCCGATTACAAATTTAAAGTTTCATTAGCGGATGACTGAATCTACACTTTTATTGTTTCACTAAATATTGAATACGAAATTGATTGGTTACAGATCCATATAAAATCATAGATCATAATAAATGAGAGATCATAGTAAATGAGAGATCATAGTAAATGAGTAATCATAGATCATATAGATCATAGTAAATGAGAGAAGTGTACTTACACATAAGTATCTACATATAAGCCCTTAACTTTAAAGATCATATAACCAAATTTAAACAGTCACCACAAATTGTTTCCCTAAATTTCGAAAACGTATCAAGTGTTATATCTCTCACATATCAACAGGTTACATCTTTGGTCATCCCAATCTCAAATTGGCTTTATTTTACACCTATGATATACGGGTTTCTTCTCAAAGTGCCCAGAACTAAGGCCGCAGTCGTAGCAGCATTGAGCGGGTTAGCAGCCTGCGAAGTATGCGTGTGAATGTTTTGCGGAACATTTTGAAGAATTCCGTGCATGCACTCCTCCTCACGATATTTTCCTTCACCTTTACAATGGTTGATATTTCAACTTATAAGTCACGTAACTTTGCATAGTTAAAGGTGGGAAATAAATTCCAATACTTAGCTACTTGGCTTTCATATTAGGCATTTTAATGTATTTAATCAACTTACGCCGCTTTTGACACTACTTACAAACAAAAGTCAATAGAACCAGTTGATCTGTGTTATTTTGCCAGTTTAGTTATTTTGTTAGGTAACATAAAAACAGCAAACACCTATCTCGATGGAAGGTCGGGCAGGTGGAATAACTTGATTGAATCAGTTGAAGTGCGTCAACTGATTCGATTAGAATAATTTTAAATAGTTGAAGGCGGTATGTCTGGACGCAGCAGTCCCTAACTGGCCAATACCGGGTAATGTAAGCCAACCGCATACAAAGTAGAATCCTTTTAATATGGATCTTATAGTTTCATACGTACACAGTTAACACGTTGTAACTGTAACACTGTATAAATTACGTGGAAATCTGTATACAAGTCACTGGCTTTTACAAACACACAGACATTTGTATATGTGGTTTATACATATGTGTTCAATACACTAATTCCTTGTCATTAGAACACACTTTACGTTTGCTTCGTATCTCGCGCCCATTAAAATCCACCAGTCGTGTTTGTTGGTTTAAGTTTAATACGCCTTTTACATATTAAACACTAATTTATTCTCTTATATTTTATTTAAAATAATCTCGCACCACGATATTCGGACTTTTATGTGGAAGATGAAGTATGACATACGCTACCTCTTCTGGTCCAGTCTCGAAAATCTGTATCATAATCAGCGCCATAAACTAAATTTATGACATTACTAACGTTACCATAAATATCTTGTCGTAGAGTCTATTGTTGTTCATGTGATATTTGTTCTACATTGCATAAATTAAGTTTCACATTTCGATGTCATTAACCCTTTTATCATTTCACTGTTTGGAACAGCTCATTTCGCAGTATGTAAAGGATTGAGGACATACTCCGCCACGTTGACCAACGGGTCAATCCTGGCGTGGCGAATTCAAGCTGGTTCCTGGACATGTTTTCCTGCACAGTTACAAAAGTTTATATTTTATCTCAAAACGCAATGTAATGCAAAAATGTTTGCATTACATTTGCATGCAAAGAGGTGCGCGCTAGGATTTTAAACCAGGATCTCTTGCTTTTAGAATTTATAAACGACTGCTTTTATAATTAAGTTCATTATTTGTACCATCTTAAAATACGTATAAGTGAGAATTAATAAATGAATTAATAGTTTCGTACTAAGCAATAATAAATTTGAGTTAATTAAATATAATTTGATTTATCATTAATTAATTTACTGTTAATTTAAATATGTCATTTTTCTATTATGTCAGCCAACTCAACTCCTTTTGAAATGACACCAGTATCGACGCTGCTACGTAGTATCAACGATACTATACCATCATAATAAAGAACAGAGTGACACTGCCACAAATAAGAAAAATAATGTAATGAAGATAAACCCGAAAATGGGCCTTAATTACTGACAAATTGGTCACTTCGAGAAAAAATATGGTATGGAGTTAGACAGCATTAAATTGTTATCTTTATGCGATCCTGCTTGGGCATGTTTTTTCAAACACGGCCAATAAGGACATGCCTAAGCATGCATTTACACGTTCCGCGCACAAACATGCGGTGATTTGAATATTTTTAACGACCTTTGTATTATTAGCTTCTTAACAGCGATTCGTGTGTTGCTCACATATCAAACAACAGTACATGGGTACAAAAAATCAATTAAATATGAATTTAAAGAGTATGAGGAATGCACAAGAAGCGCGTCTGATAAATAATTATATTATAGTGAGATTTTTGGTACAAGATGCACTGCCGCCGGAGCGCGTCCTACTAAATACGTTTGCCGAACCACGGTCTCCACTCCAGGACTCGCTTACTCCACCGATCGTCCGTTTGTCAGTAAACTTGACCAGCTTATAGCCACATTGCGTGCTGATCCTTTGGGCTATAATAGTGACCTTAGTTATGATGATACACGTAAGTTAGTAAGTGGATAACTTATCTTTACCATTCATGTTTCTATTACGCATGTGATTTAATTGTTCATATCATACGTATGATTTTTTCTTTGATCAATTAAAGCACTTAATGTAAGGTACCTTTGAATATGATCGCTGTTTTCTACTAAAATTCACGTGGCAAATAAAACGTGATTTGAATGTTACAGATAGTTTTGAAAATGGAATGTTTAAGTTTGATATTATAAACGAAAGACGTAGCTGTTTCGCGTTTCGTCTGACTATTCTTGAAAATAACATATTTTAAATCGTTTCCTTAACGCGTCGTATTGGTTCACTGAACTGCTTAATATTTAGGGGTTCTGATTTGATAACAACAATCAAATTATACTGTTCCAATATTCATTTCAGGAGAGTTTGTATAGGTGATTTGCGATTTTTAATCTGCATGGCCAGCGTTGGGATTGTGGGCAAAAATCCTTGAGAGCAGGCCTATGCCTAGCTGTGGGATTAGACAGATTAGATAACATGTATCTTGACTAAATAGGTCAGATATCAGTTTATTATGTAGTTGGAAGTCAGGTCGGTATGCACGTTGCGCGCTCTGTGTTCTCTGTGTATCCCGCAGTAGATTGTGCGTGATGATATAATAAGAGTAGTGACAAGAAGTTGAAGCACGACAGCTTTGTAAGAATAGAGGTATTTGGTATTCTATGCTTATAAAAAGGCAGTTTATTTTCATATGAAAAATGTAACGAAAATCCTTAGTTATATAATTACATGTGGGATAAATGGGTGGCAATGTATTTAAAAGAATATTACATAAAAAGAAATAAGTATTTTCTACTGCCCCTATTATTTGAACTCATATTATTTAACACAAAATAATTCTTACGAGTTCTTCAGATCTATCAGTGATATAGACAAAAATATGATACAAATGTACTGAACCAAGTTGGCAGTAAACAGAACACGACCTTGGAAAAGTTTTTTATATGTGAGATAAACTGCTATTGATGGGTCATTGATGTCATCGCCAGCAGTTTACGAGAGCCTGATATATAACTTAATTGATATGACAGAATCACGGTTTTTCTAAAAAAAACACGCAGAACATTAAAAAAATCACATATAACTTTGAGGTCATATTAAAAAAGTAATTTAAACGGATATAAAGATTTAAAAACCTATAAACAAAGCTCAAGTAGGTCGGTGTAGAAAGCAAAGAGACGGCTCATATTTATTCAATATGAAGACAAAATTAACAAAAATATATTTTAATAAATATATTAAAACAAATGTTATCTATTGAACTATTTTATAAAATACAAATTTTATTATGTACATATAGTTACACATATGACTGTCAATTATTGCAGGATTATACTAGCAAAATATAAGGACGGATATTGTAAGGTTTTATATAATTTATATAGTTTTATAAGAATATGCGAAGAGCTAAAGATGGGGCTCAGTGGTGGGCTATCAGAGGCCTATGTACAGCGGTGGTTGGTTGTGGTTACAAACATCGATAAATTACTGACATGACTAGTGCTTTCCAGAGAAATATTGTTTTTCCAACCAAATTCGGTTGTTTCTCACAAATAACGAAATAGGATATCGTAGATCGTCCCGAAACGACCGAATGCAAATAGACATCACACGAGTGTCGTCCCTGAGCCCTGACCCGTCCGCGGCGCTCTCAGATATTTATTTTATCTTGTTCAATACACTTAAATACAAATTAATACAAGCGAAGGACCGGACCTTAATGGCGGCCCGAACTGTTTATTTTACACCTCACTTGGGACACGCGAGGTTGAATTTTAATTTTTTTTTATTAGCCACAATATACAAGGCTTTTAGCGCCTTCGGAAATGGAGTCTAGAATTTTTTCTTGGAATATAACGATAATAGAAGTCTTTCCGTTTGAGGCCACGATTTCAATGTGAAAATTATATTTTAAAATTATAACGATATGTACACACTGGCTATCCCAGAAGGGAGCTGGTGTGATTGTATAAAAAAAAGTTTGACTGTTAGAGAATGCCACCAGGCATTAAGTCCGCCTTTTGTATAATCTACCTGTTTCTTTTTTTAGGTTGTAAAATAAAGTGTAAATAAATAAATAAATAAA
>DWEJ01000440.1:0-16836 GCA_018245835.1 Mysoria sejanus stolli | reverse complement strand
CTTTCTGTGACTTTCGTTTGATCGGCGGAAATTTACCCACACGGAGTTCGGTTATGTCTGAATCTACATAGTATGGCTAATTATAAATAATATCCGTGAACCAAGCTGTTATATGTAAGAGTAGGTACCTTGATACAAATGTTTAAAGAAAATGGTAGAACTCATTTTAATTTCCTAACGATATCAATTGAATGTGTATTTCAGAAGTGAGCGCTGATCTCCAGAGTAATTAATCTACCTTTAATCTATTTTTGCGGGCTAATGCAGGTATATAATTATTTAATTTGGCTGAATGCATTGAAAATATTATTTTAGGGTTCTCTCGCGTGAGTTTATATTATATTTCGCATTTTTTGTGTTAAGTGTTATTGATTCGACAACAAAAAGAATGGTAGCACGACAACCCTGTAAAATTATTTTGATGGATAACAATGTTATATTATTACTTCATCTTATATAATATTTTTGGTAAATACAAACAAAATATATAATTTTAATTAGGTACAATCAGAAATTAATAACGAAACTTCACGCCTGTAATCCCCGAAGAGGTAGGCAGAGGAATGCAGAACACTTCCACGTTTAAATAAAATTAATACTCAGAAATTAATACAGGCTTTTTTTATTTAAGTTTCAGGATTCTTATGGGATAGTTAGAGAGAGCCAAGTGTCAAATATTTCGGTTAGAGTTTGATTATATAGTCAGTATATTAAATATCTGTAGTTAGGTTTGAACAAATCCATTGTGTTTCTCATAATTATCTAATATTACAATTGTTATATCGCCGCATTAAATATTACATAGCGTAGCTCCAATCAAACTTCTCCCAACTGTAGTACACCGTACAATATAATTAACATACTAATTCGCGCGGACACTAACTACACTCTTAACGAAACGTCCGGCCCGTCGCCCCGTTGGTACAATATTGTGTAACTCTTTTGAGAATTAAGTTATTATTAAAACTTTATATTCACTATTATTTTGACGTTCATAAATCTGTTGTATGATGTTAACGAATGGGAGCAAGTATTGCTGGGTCAAGTGAATTTCATACTAATAATCGTCACTAAAATAATTTAGTATTTGGCGCGTACAGCACAGAAGGTGGAAATCGAGGTAATCATAAAGCAGCCCAAGGCACGTGTTGCGTATTGTTTTAATTTATCGTGGCTTACTTTAAGTTGGACATCCTTATATTGCAGATCGTTCTGACTCCAGCCAGTCCTATTAAAGTCATCCCGTTTTCGGCGGATGTGTATGCTTTACAGTTTCGTTACATAATGCTATAAAAACGATTCGAGGTCTGTTTTTGAATGTAAGCAAATTACCTACTGTAGTTATAATCACCTAACCAGCCGATGGCCAGCACTGCTTCGTTAATTTTAGAAATAAAAAAATATTAGTGGTTCGGAGCCTGGATATGTGCCCCATAGATGGCGATAGGCTCATCACCTATTCCATAGTGGGACGTGAAAAAAAACGTATGCGGTGAGACGTGGGAGTGTTCTGCATTTCTCTGCCTACCTCTTCGGGGATTACAGGCGTGAAGATAAAAAAAAAACAAGTAGCATTTTATCCGTCGAATTGTATTTTCATTATTTATTTTTGTTGGCTGCGTGTGCGTTTCTAGTGGGGCACGTTCCGCAGTCGTTCCCAGTTGTGGTCGTTTTATGAACATTCTATAAAAGACTTCGCTACCAATCCGTATTACCACCAATGCACGTTGCAGAGCATGCCGCAGTCTCGCATTTGTGGGTATGATCTGGGGTGTTGGAAAAGAATAAAGAGAACGGTATCCCTAAGATAAAATTAATGTAAACTGAATGCAAAGCCTCGTAGGTTGCAAGTGTGACTTCAGATCGAGAGGTTCTGGGTTCAAATTCCGGTTCGGATTTTTTTCTTAGATTTTCTAGTAGTGACTTGCAGTTTGGATTTGTGCCCGGTGCATGGCAATAGGCTCACCTCTTATGCCATAGTGGGACGTAAACAATGAAACGGAATTTTATTTCGCCCGTCTGCTTACCTCTTCGGGATTTGCAGGCGTGATATTACGTTTAATATCGTACTTTTTTCAAAAGAATAGCTTAAATAAATCAACAAATTCATTAGATGCAACACCAATGAAACCTAGCCAACAGATATCAATTTGAATTTTATTATACATCGAGGATGTACCTACATCAACATGGAAAGTGATGTTATGTTAATGAGTCAATATTGATAAATTTTAATGTTTTCGCATTATAGAACATGATTTTTTATCACGCTTTTGTTTGTTATGAATGTGTGTGGTTTTTTTAAGAATAATAATTTAGCATTTGGATTTTTAAACATTTTTACACGCGGTGTTTCCATGTAAGCATAAACGAAATATTAAGGGCAAGTTGACATAATGTAATAATATCTTGATAAAAACCTTTAAATATTTAAGTCCACAAAACATAAATAATCTACATATGTATGGACACTTTAATAAAGTGATACTAAAGAGTTAGATCACTATACATTGCATTAGACTTGATGAAAACAAAAATAAAGTACCGATTCAAAAAAACTGTTTCATTTTATATTTTAGTGCAAGTACCTACTTGATATAATATAATAGTTATAATATAATATAATAGTTAATGTTGCATTTAGTGGTGATTAAGAACGAAAAATAATTAATCTAAATAAATTATTACTTATTTAAAAATCTTTATAACAATTCGGACATGTCGTCGCAATCGTAGAACAATGACGGATCTGATATTTTATAACTTTTCAGGAGAGCACTTTGAAGATTAAGTTTTTACGTTAAATAAACAAACAAATCCGTCCGTGTTCAACTCTGTATCTCCGTTGTTTAATAAAGAATTAGAAACCGTTTTAGTTTTAGAATATAGTTTAGTCAATTAAGTATTTCAAGTAAAAATACGCCAAGGAAGATTTTTCTGCAAAAAACAAATCCGTCGTTGTTCTACGACTGCGACGATATACAGAGCTAATCGCTGTACCAGTTCGCGTCAGTAAAGCTGTCATCAGCGCGACGTGTGCATGTTGAATGGTCGCTGTTGGCAAGGTTCGGTTCGCGTAATTGGCATCGCGGCATTCGGAGAATCTATCTTGGATACTTGTGACGTCACCTAGAGCACGACACTTATCGTATAAAAACGTTCACACCCAGCAACCAGTGACAGTGACAGGATTGGAGATTATATCCCCATCCGTCCTCCGCTCAACTTCATCCGCTCCCCTAGTGTTAGAGGAGAAAGAGCAAGTCTTATTTATGAGGGAAGCCCTATGTCGATTTCATGATGATGTTGATAATGACGATGATGATGACGATAATGATGATGATAACGATGATGTCGATGATGATGATAATATTGATGATGATGAAGATAATAATGATGATGGTGTTGATGATGCCCGCTTGTAAAGTCTTCGTCAAATCAACGGGCAGTCTATTTTAGTCTCCCGTTAAAACCCAATCGACGCAATCGCTCGAGCCACTTTCCTTGCAAAATACGATGCTGTTATATATATACGAGTCATATTTCTCAAAAGGAGTCGGTTTGTACGTGAAAGCGAATGAATAAATAATTTTTAACGGTGTGCGAAAGGTCTCGCCGTAGATATTTCTAACTTTCCCAAAAGCGATATAATAATAATAATAATGTACGCTCAGTCTAATTTGCATCCTTACTCCGGTCGCACGCCATCTTTCTCTAGTTGATAGCATTAGAATCGATCGGCTATAAATATGTAAGTAACATCCCATCAATAATGATCTCTAAGTTTAATTGGTTAAGATTCAATTTGCATATCGGCTTTCTATCCAACGTAATATAGGTATATCTAAGCTGGTAAATGATGTTACATGTTGACATGGACACGTAATATGTAACATTATATTGGATATAAAATTTTGTTTCAGGGTTGTTTAATCTATTGAAACCGTATAATTTATGCGCCAAATAAATATTAATAGCCATCTAATGTGATAAAGTGTTGAGACCAAACGATGAACTCGCGTTTAACGGGCGCTACGAGTAAAATAATATTTTGGGGATAAATAATTTTACAGCGTTTAATACTTTTGATATTATTTCAATGCGTATTATTAAGTAAAATAAGTTTGAAAGCATTAAAGGTTCGCTCGATAGTACATTATACTTATACAGCGACTCAGTAAATTTTATTTTTGCGTACCTACATACGAGTATAAATTTTCGTCTTTGACTCGACGTCCAAAAAGTTAGTTTTGTTTGTTTACTTTGGATTGTTAGCAAAGTTAGTAATTCAAAATCGACTCTAAAATCAGCTTGCTTGTATGAAGTGAGTGATGAATGAATGAAATTGAAGAATTATTTCAGACCTGTATGAATAGCAATATTTAGCATTGGGTTTTCTCTGCCTAACCCGGGAGGGACCGGTAGTGATTATAGAATAATAATAATAATGTAAACTAAATTCATATAACGCTACCTACTAACCCTGCGATGTTTTACGACTCGGAGACTTCCTCTGACGGGTGAGTCACTGTCTCCGATCACGCGAATCTCGCGTCCAATCGTTCTTGCATCGACAACGTGGGAGAACCGCTTCCGTCCTGCTATGAGATCCAAGATTTCGATCGATTCACCCGTCCTCATATTTCTTCGACATGAACACTACTATCCGATCTGTAAGGATAGTTTAGGATAGGTCTGAACAAAATTATGAATGGAAAAGTCAAAACTTTATTTAAAATTCATTGAAAATCATACCAGTGACAGACAAGATAAGGTGCAGATAAGATAAGGCACAGATTAACAGCCATTACTGAAAGATATAGTACAGATAAGATAAATTCGAGTTAAGATAAGGTACATTTTAGCTGCTATAAATTTTGTTTTGAAGTATCTTGATTTCCTCTACCCAGTCTTTTTATATAATAACTAAGAATTCCTCCCTAATATAATACAGCAGACTTAAAATTGTCTATTTCTAAATATTTTTATACATAAAAAGTATACATAAGTTCACTGTTGTACTGAACGAAGGGTTGGGCAAATGTAGTCCCTAACTTTAATATCGTTATCCAATTTTAATATCGTTATTATCGGATTTTAAGTACAACTGATTAAAATTTTAATAATATATGTTAATATAATGTCCTAGATTTATGTTCTGGAAATTACGAGATCGCCCTTCTAAAGTAACATTATTTCGCTGTTGTCAATTTGTAAGTTGTTCTGAATTTTCTTTGCTTTAAACACAAAACGCTCAATACTATCTCAAGCTCTCCAACAATGCAATTAGTTTATAAACATGTAATTACGTTGAAAAAGCGTGTTGACGACACTCGACAGGCGACTTTCCAAGAGTTTCCACGATTAGAGCGATTCGCGGCGATCCGTCGCCACCGGAGATACTCTTTGTTTTAGATCTGTGTTTCTGTACCGCACATTGTCTTTAACATAGAAATGGTGTATCTTATTGTTCTTATCTCATTAATGAAAAGTGGTTTAAGTGTCCAAGTAAATAAAGACCAAATTGATCAGATTCGGGCTGATGGGGAGCCAGAAGTCTTCGAGATCGTTGTCCGGGTAGGCAGCAAGGGATAAATGCAGGAGAAGCGTGCTCTGATTAGAAGCGTTAGCAGATTTCATTGCGATGCAGAAATCATTATGGACGTAGGTAGTACAATGTATGAAATCAATTGTGTGCATATTTCCGCACGCTATTTACATTCACAGTTACAACAAATTAAATATAAATTTTCAAATGAAATTTTATTTTAGAAATCTAGGGCATTTGAACTCAGGGCTTCCGGACAGGAAATCGAATCATAAAGATTAGAATTAGGTTCTGTGAACTGAACCGCTTCGTTAACGTTGTAACCTTAAGTATTATCAAGCAATAGCACCTACCTACTTAAGTTTCAATCGCTCGATAAATAAAATCTCCCAGTCACATGAACACGATGGTTAAGTATCACTTAATCATTAGCTTAATAAGTAGCTTAATGAAAACAACGAGGAAACAATATAAATTACCATTGATTTACGAGTAGGTACTTATTTTAACGAGTGTACATCGCAGTATCACCTACACGCGTGTCTCTTTCACTTATCTACATAACTGAGTACCCTTCTAGAAATTACTATTTAAAGGATCACTGTACGATCTCTCTTCCTAAAGGGTCTGTTTACACGTGAGAATAATTAGTTTAAGTATGTTAAAACTTTCAATAATCCGTTTTACTTTATTTTAATTTATTCGTCATATTAAGAGTCCAGGACGTAACTTGTAATAATTTGATTTTCTGATATTTCCATTCCTGGTGCTTCTGGAAGATATTTCAGTAAGGATAAGCGGTGTCTTTGTACATATTTTTTGTACGTCTTCAAAAAAAGAAATAATAAGAAATGTCGATTTGTTAGTCACGTACAACAATAGGTAGCCGCGAACATTCCAGAAGAAAATTCTATGAATGCGTTTAGAATTTAAAAACCTGGACAGTTGCGTTGGCCTGTGACCTTCACAACAGTTTGACGACCCATTACGCTGAACGCGTACCATGATCGTCTCTTTTAGTCTGTTGTTCGATTTTTAATGTCGTTTATTGTATATTGTCTTTATGTCTGTTTACAATAATATATGTTGGTCGTGTTGGTTGTACGCCTGCCGATCGGGAGGTCCCTGGTTCGATTCCCGGGTCGAACACTACAAAATTTTCTAATTTTGATTTTCTAGTAGGGGTTCGGAGTCTGGATATGTGCCAGATGCATGGCAATAGACTCACCACCTATTCCATTGTGGTCCGTAAACGTAACCGGCAAAACGTGGGAGTGTTCTGCATTCCTCTGCCTACTTCTTCGGGGATTACAGGCGTGAAGTCAAACAAAGTTTTAAAAAGTTAATCTATACGCGTTTTAAGCAAACTTCATGTAATCGTTATAAATACAAACATTAAATCAAAGATTCCCAATGCAAATTAAGACGCCCGTTTACAGGTATTGCTAATCATAATATATTCGCAGCCATTTAGCCCCCGACCACAATTTACTACAATTTGTGGTAACATGTTTGACCTAAGGACGGTTTGCTACATAAATTATTTTACTGCCAGTAGTAATTACTTGGTTTTTAACGTAGAACCAAATTTGTCTATTTTCTTTGATCGTATGTATCGTATCGTTTATATTATTGTTATTCGCAGTAATTTAAAATTTAGTTTCAAATTTCAAAAAATGTAGTTTCAAAGACTGTTGTCTTTGAAACTACATTTTTAGTAATACTATATTTAAAAAATCAAGCAAAGTAGAAATTTAATTTAATTTTAATTTATTATTTAAATTTTGAGAAATAGCATTTTTTATCGATAAAATACATCAAAAATACGTACTTAAAAAATTAATCAATGAAGCCACTACACGTAATTTAGAACGACTTTGAGTATTATTTTCGTTTTACTGTCGTTGTCCAGCTGATAACTTTTACATCGCAATATATCACACAATCGTCGTCGTGTTTGGAATTTAAATATTACAAATATCGATGTCTATTATTCGATAACGAACAAAATCTCCGCAAACATTTGCAAGCTCGCAGCGTTCCGAAACCGGACACGTTATGGCTTTACACTTGTTGCGTTTCGTATGGCCGGTGTAATGTGTTCGCTGGCTTCAGTGCACGCAGCTAAATCTTTTATCGCTACCAAATCGACTGTCGTAAATCCATGCCCCCGGTCCATTGTTGCAGTACACTGCACTTATATGGGAGCGGCCAAAATAAATCACGAGCAAAACCATATCGGCACAATCGTAGACTATCTCCGCTACATCTACCAGGGCCGGCAACATCGCTCGATACGAGATATTACGCTATTGAATTAGCATTATCACTGTTCCCGATATTGTTCTTGCCGAATGCACGTCTCATATATCGCGGCTATATTATTTTAATTTCTGTCTTGTTTCGTCCCATTATTTGAGCATGGCCGGCGGCATGTCGGCGGGATCGTGCGAGATCTCGCCTCCAGATAGATTTAGATGCGTAATCATCGCATCTGTGTCCGCTTGGATCTCGCACGGCACCTACGGGACGTGTGATTACATTTCATACGCTTCCGTTTACAACCTCACGTTCGTGTTCGCATGTGGTGTACGTTTATTGCTGTCGCATTAATGTCGTACGTATACGTTTTTTGTTGCAGGTGGCGCAGCGACCTGAATGAACTTAACATCAACGGCTCCACCGATTAAACGTAAGTCTATAATAATAGCATGGCAATTTTCCACGGTTTTAATTTATCGCAGTCATTTCCTCATTTGCCCATTTCCTCATTCGGGGTTATTGATTCGCATAATGTATTTTGTGCGATATCTATACTATCGACGGTTAGCGCGACTATTAATTAAATAATTTATTGTCCGTTATATTAGTTTCTGTTAGAAATATTTCTATTATTCGTAACCGATAACATATCTCGCGTAACAAATGAATCAAATGTCGACCCAAATATTGTAGGAAGATTCTGTCAACAATTTTCCTTCATACGTCGAACCTTATTGAGTGGTGTCAATAAGATCCTTTTCGGGTTACCGTACGTATACAGTTTGAGAGCTGGTGTATTAACGTCATTCGTATTATTGATTCGATGATAAATTTATCGATGCGTCTGACAAATGGGGCTATTATTCAATTACGGCTACCTCGCGCGCGGTCAAAGCGATCGTCACTTGACCGGATGGCACCCTCAATCAGACTCTAACCTCAATAGCCGTGGATGTATCGGCGATCCATTGGTGTGTGTGTGTGTGTGTCTGTGGATATTGAATAATAATTGGTGCACACGGTCTGATCGGGCCGGCGTCACGATGGAGATGGTATCGGGCGAGCGTGCCGCATCCATCAGCTCTCGTGGGCCCCGTATCTCGGGCGGTATCGCGCCGCGCCGATAACCATTGTCTTACCGCTTGATTATATCGGCGAAATTTGTGCTCGCCTCCGAACCGCCGTTTGTCTTTCGCCGCAAATGAGCCGCATAATGGACGACGGCGCATAAAAGGCGCGTTTCCGCTAAATATTCGCCTAGTCATTAAGATGCCGTGGGAGCATAACCTTAGATATGGACACGCTGAAAGTATGCAGATCACTGTCAATTGGGACCGCGACAAAAAGTTTTACGAAGCGCTAAGATTCTTATCTAACGGTCCTCGAAAGCGAGGACATCTTTTCGCGTTTTTTGTACGATCAACATTGAGCTGATCAATCGTTACATTCTTATTTAATTTTTGAAATTAAATAGGCAGGTGTTCCGAATTCGATTCCTGGTCATACAAAGAATTGATTTTATAATTTGTGTACCTGTCCTGGGATTCTGTGCGTCTGTGACATCAACAAAACTTGTAATCTCAGTATGTTTGAAACCTTAAACGATTACGGAATAAATATATGAGCAACAGTAAATCAAGACCATTAAATGGGAAAAAGCGATTAGATCTCATCCAATCGCACTCGGCTCTGTACAAAGGGGTTAGGTTAAGCGTCGTTAATAAGGGGCCGAGTGCATTTAATTGCGCTCAGAGCGATGTCTAGCAGGACACCGCTTAATAGCATTAGTGCAAGTGTACTGCAATCATTAATAAGTCCTGGACAGCTGTATTGGCCGCGCTCCATAATGGGCAGACGTCACGAGTCCGGACTCTTAATGTTCTCGTGTTCCAATACGCTTCGACTTCCTGGTGCGCGGGAATATTGTTTATAAGGAAAAATTGCATTATTAACGAATATTATCGTCCAGTGTAATATCACGCTCAATGTGACGTTAATATTTCTTAATGGCATGCTTATATACCGTCATACATGCGCGAAAACATAGGTACATACAAGATACTTCATACATACAAGAAATGTCGGATTATTTTGATACATTTTCATTCTTAAGTTGAACAAGGCGGGACGATATTTTACTGCTGGGCGGATCTTGACCGCGGGGCAAGGAAATATAGTCCGGAAAGCTTAGTTATATGTATCTCTGTGCACAGACTCTTGCTATTACAGCTAGGCGGCAGCACGGTAATTTTGAATTTGCTCCATTTGACACTGCATAAACGCGGAATCCAATTATTCAACAACTCTGAGATTACTGTTGGGCTGGACCAATTAAACTTCTAGAGTGACTGATATAGAGAGGAGAGGGCACCTCCTGGCGTGTTAAGATATTCATAAATTCATTTTTCACTTCCAGTATGACAATTGCTAAATCGCTGTGTCAATTACAAGGAGCAGCTGTGAATCCGTCCCGGGCGCACGCGGCTTTCCGTCAATTAGACTCAATTAGGCGGTCGAGATCACCGGACCTTTTTGATCCGGCTACTAGCGCGGATATAGGATTTCATTAGTATCACGAGCAATTTTGTGTGTGAAATTTAGATAGGGTTTTTTTAAATTTGGAACACTGAATGGTAATCTTCTACAACGTTGTTCTGATTGTAAATGTTGCTGCGTTCTGTTCTAATATTTGTGTTTTGTGATGCAGTATATACTCTAAATTTTTTGCGTGTTTGTTTAGTTTAGTTATGTAGACGTTTCCGACATAATCCTAGAAACCATAAGATGAATGTTTGGTGTTACCATTACTTAAGAGAAAAATTTACTCCGAAGCAATTGAATTTTTAATGACTGTTAAAATTAAAGTCAAATTGAATAACTGTTGAAGCTTGATCACTCAGCCTAAAATCAACATCAATCATTGTCTGTCTTCGATTTCATAAAAGTGCGTGTCCGCGCTGTTATATCATGATAATATGATCATTAAAAGATTTCTAAGAAACGACGCTTTAATAATAATAATATCAACAGTATTCATTATCTGAACGAGAAGGCAACATTCGCGGACGCCCGCGCCTCGTTTGTTATTGACGAGATAAAAGGCGCTCGATGGTATATTTCTTAATTGCTTATAGCGCGATATGCTCGCGATATCGGGCCACTATTACTAACATAATAAGCATTATCATAACAATAATATACTGGTGGGGCTTGAGGGCTGTCTTGGTGTTTCGTTTTGAGAGGCTTGAGGAATCCCGATAGTACACAGTGCGCAGCTTTCAATTTTGACAATGTATTGGGGATGTAAAGGGACGATACATTAATGGTCACGACTTTGTATGTATATGAAACAGAAGTAATCAACATTTAATTTCACGAAAATATCAGGGCGGAAAATTTCCAACAGTTGTGTAAAACGTTTTGATGCAAACGTCCCAAAAATTTAGTTCATCGACCTCGCTTAGAACATATTAAATTCTTAACCGGTGAAAGGAGTTTGGTTAGTTTTTATTGTCCAATTGTTTCTCTGGTTGAATATGATTTGTAAATTTCCTTATCGTCGTATAGATTATGAGTTCTTTGGTACTCAGAGCTGAGTTCTATTTATGGTTTTAACAAAGAATATCGAGTTTCAATTACCCGTCTTTACAGGCGAAATTTTTTTTGCCAGACTTCAGACTGATTTCACTCTCTGATACTTCAGAGTTGTACTTCGCCATCATCCAATATTTGACCTATATGTTCGACTCAACTGAGACTCTTGGTCGTCATTATTTTGTCTTCCTCACGAAACCCCAATCTGGCAGCCCTGTTCAACGAACGAGCGACCTATTGTCGATGTGATAACCCCTTTACACGATCTCAGTCGGAGTTGGATTCGCGCGTGAACGACACTGATGTAGATGCACAATATCATACACTCCTTTATAATCCGTTCGGCATAAAGTGTTTTTTGTTTCGTTTCTACGAGTTTTGTGTACACGAATCCTACCTATTGGTGTGTATTGTTCGCGTTCTGAGAACATTGACACGACCGCTGATCAAACTGTATCATCCGAGTGGAGTACTTCTTGTATGTGATAATTGTGTAAGAGGAAAACTTCAGGTGAATAATGCTATTATTGTGTTGTCTGTATGTTTAAAAATTATAATTTTTTTTTATATACTTCATCAACATCACGCTTGTTACTCCCCGATGGGGCAGACAGAGGAGTGTACTACAGTCATGTCATATTTTCTCTGGTATAGGAAGGTGTATTTACATTTTATTTTAAAACATAAATATTGATGTAATTAGTATTAATGATGCATGTGAAAAAAGCAGGTCGGCTGTGTAAGATGCAACTATATCTGACATCCGATGCACTCTGCCGACCGCGTGGGGAACATAGCGTCATAATGCTATAATAGCAATATGTGTATTGTTGATAGTTGTTTTTTAATGAAGTGAAGCCATAGAATGACAGAAGTGATCATTAGTTAGGTATCGATTGTGTTGTTATCAGTCAACTCGTTATTCGTTTCAAGGAAATATTGATAGTGAATATCGAACACTGTTGGCGATTTGGCGTGTATCTTCAGAAGTAATGTCGAACATAATATTTGTGTATGATCCTACTTATGAGTACGTGAAAAAAGTCGGTAATAATTGCAATATCTAAGCAATTATTAAACGTAAATATAACATCACACCTGTAATTCCCCAAGGGGTAGGCAGAGCGATGTAGTACACTTATTTTTACGTAATGATTATTCTATTTATTTCCGTTTTATCGCCAGGTAATTTATAAAAACTTCTGGCTAAGCATTGTATTTTAAAATTAACATTCTAATTATTAAATTGATAAGTCAACATCCTATATGGTTTTATGGATTTCTTATCGGGATTAACATCAGGATCTCACCGAATTCTTATCGTCGTCATTCAATTGCGCCGGTTAGCAGCAGAGTTATGGAATCAGGATGTCTTAGTGAGCCAATTTTGGTAGCTGTTACAGTTCGCACGCACCCAACATGATCTTCATGTACGGTCATAGTCCACTGTTGGAAGTAGCTCTGCCATAGCAACAACAATCCCACCAAACTGCAAGTGACATCAAGGAGCGACTACTTGTCAGAATCCCAAACGGTATTTCTACTCCGAGTCTCCACAATCTGTCAGGGTGTAGTCTAATATTCGTTAAACTTACCGATCCAGTGGTTATTGACCTTGATTGCCGGGAGCGCAGGATATGTGTTCAGTTCTCCACAAGGACAAATATTTGTGTCAAGATCCCGATTGTTTGTTGTGTGTAAAATCATTTCGTATATGTGTTGTCTTTGTACGGTATTATCACTATAGACTAGAGTATGCATTAGTTGTAAAAGATATTGGCCAATTATGAGTTATCATGCAAATATTATTTCATTAAAATTTCGTGTAGTAGGTACTTATTTTTGTGCATACATTTAATTCACGCTTAGCTTACCTACACGTTAAATAAATGGTCAAAAGAACTGTACGATTGAGCCTCGTCTGACCGATCGGCGATTCAGAAACATTGATTCGTGATTGATGGTCGGTTCGATGCAATTAGCCCATTGTTGCCGGCGCGCTCGCTACGGCCGTTATTGTACGTCGAATTGTTTTAAAACATCTCTCTTGCCAATTCCATGAAACGAACGGTAAGGTGCGAACGCTTATGTCCGTGGATGTGACAGTTCTAAATTTGAAAAAGAAAATTTTCCTTCAATTGTTGCCATATTCTTTTGTTATTTTAATGGGTGCATATGAAAATTATGAATATTAAAAAATATTAAAGAAAATTATACGTCGCTTAAATATAAGTATAGTTACGGTATTTATACTTGAATATTTGAATATGATAGGAATCAGGTATTCGTTTAAATATGAATTTGTTTATACTGGATTTCATTGTACGGAGTGAATCTTGTATAACATCCCCGTATGTTTTTTTTTATTTTGCAAATAAATAATTATCACTGACGGTGGAACGCATGAATTGTACGGATTGAATGAGGTTTCTTTTTACGGTTGACTGAATGGCTCAATTTCTTACCACCATACAATGTTAAACCATTAATCACACCTCGTTTATACATACAAGGACGCAGTGTGGCGTTTTGGTTATTTTGAGATTCTTTTAAACGAACCGGTAGGTATCGTACGCCGTGATGGAGATAGGCTTTAAAAGTTTAGCGTCGACACAGCAGTGTGGATATGTATTTACTTGTTGGATTATGTTTTGGTTAAAAGAGTTTTTATGACGGCAATTGAAATGATCCATATTTCGTGCGTATCCGATGCATCAGTAGAGGATTCTCTACTAAGGATTTCGGTACATATGTAAGTCACATAGGGACAAAGTTTTCGTACTTACTCAACGATGCTTTTACATATTAATAATAATCTCTTCAAGTTGACGTTCATAACCGACTGCCTCGTAGGATGAGTGCCTGCATTACTACTTGAGACATGCTGCGGTCAAATCCCGGATCGGCCACCATTGAATATTCTAAGTTGGCAGATCTAAAATTATCTGGCATTTGTATCGATAGGCTCACTACCTATTCCATAGTGGTACGTAAAGGTAACTGCTAAAACGTGGGTGTGTACTATATATCTCTGTCTATCTCTTTGGACATTATCTCGGAGGCATGAGGCTATGTCGTTCATAATTTTTTAAAACCAAAATAAACCATAATAAACCATATTCATGTGTATTCTTTAAGAGTCTTTAAACTGTTTTATATTTCATCGCGCTCTCCCGTGTCACGCCTCAGTTTGTGTTTTCGTAGAAATATTACACCCATTTTGAAAATCAGAGGTCGCCAAACACTAGATTCGTGAAGAGCGCGAGAGATATGTGAATCACTAAGTCATTACCGCTTGTAACGTTCTCATCTTCCTCATTCTCACTTGTGACATTCGACTCGTAATCAGTGAAAAGGGAAAAACGTCCAATAATGATAAAATTTACATGAGAAATTCATAGATCCGGCTTTAACTAATGTAGGTCTTAAATTATTTTCGTTCATGGCATTCTTCGTGTGTTATAAGGGAAATAAAACACGCCAACAAGAAAATTACAAGAGCTTTTAATAATGATAACGTTGCGCCAAGATTATGCTAACAAACGAATGAACGAAAAATTGAATATTCGTTCATTCAATTGTTCGTGAACGAACGAATGAATAAATGAACATACGAACAAAAATGACGCAGTAGCCCGTTTTGTCTATTATTTGACCTATTATTATTGGAACACGATAAGAACGATAACTGGCCAACAATAAATTTATTGATTTCATTCAAGTGGCATGTTTGTCCGGAACCCTACGAGCCGTGTACACTAACGATGTTTGATGACGCTGTTGATGTCATTCGGTATATGAATTAAACGTTAGGCAATATAATTATCGTTTTAGTAAATATCTAATACGTATGATGATGTTTTTTTATTATATTCTCCGTGCTTCTGATTCATGTCGTTTTGTAACTGATTCTTAGCTAATGTTACATTTAAAATTGTTATGTTATTTATATGATATACCTAAATTTAAAATTGTTATGTTATTTATTTGTTAAAATTGTTATGTTATATGAACAATTTGTCCTAAAGTATAAAACTGTAATATGTATTAATACAACTTCCAACTATGACTATTGATTGTCTCATTAATCGTGTCGGATGCAAGCGCGTCTGCCGAACGAGAGGTCACAAGGCACTATTTGATTTTTCTAAATTAAATTTTCTAATTCTCGGAATCTGTGCCCGATATCTGCCCGGTGTATAACAATCACTTCACCACCTATATGGTATGTTAAAAGTGATATGTAATAGTGAGATGCAAACGTAAATGGTGAACTGGTGCTGGTGGTGAGTGTACTACAATCCTCTGCCGACCTCTTCAGTGATTACAGGCTTAGTTTATATCACCTCCCACTATGCAAATTTAAAATTTTGTAATATTGAGAAGTTATTGTATTCACTCCAAATTTACATCTACATACATACACGTTCTGATGTCCTAGGGAGCTTTTTCAACTATTTTTATAATATCTCAATGTCTGTATGCATGTATGTGTGTGTAAACCTTTTATAACTCTTGAACTATACAAATTTTATAGAACAGTTCAAAATTGTTAAGTTACTTTAAATATTTCGCGGCCTTACTTCGTACAGTCTTTAGCTCTCACATCTCTCTTCCATCGAGTACTTGTCCGATGCTAAATGATGTGTAAATAAGGTAAATCAACTTAAGCACGTCACAAAATCTCATATAATGTGTGTACATCCCCAAGTACGTACTGCGAACTATCAATACGCATCTATGTAGATAGGTTACTGCTAATGTACATTTTCCTATGAACTAAGTGACGTGTTTCATATGTCAGGGTACATATGAAACACGTCACTTAGTTCAGTAACCGCTTGTCCGTTGGATCATCAATTTTTAATGTATCTGTCGCCAATCGTATCTATCATTCGTTGTCTAGTGTCGCGCCGTATTAGTTTGCGTCTCGTGGCAAGTTTCGTCTGTCTCGAAACCGTTTGAAACCTTTATTGTTCTCATTCGATTATATTATTGTTCTTATTGTTCTCATTCGATTATTTTATTGTTCTTATTGTTCTCATTAGATTACTTTATTGTTCTTATTCGATTATATTATTGTTCTCATTCGATTATAATATTGTTTGATTGTTCTAGTTAGATTCTTATTCGATTATGTTTATCACGAATGTGCTGGTATCGTGTTTTTTATCAAGTCTTAATTTATGTTCGCATTATCAGTTTAAGTGTATTTTGTAGTAGTGTAAGTAAGTATAAATGTTCGAGGCATAATTGTTCCATATATGTATATTCGACTAGATGTGCTCGCGGCTTGGCCTGCGTGAAAATCAGTGTGCCAGAAAGTTTTTCCCGCGTAAATACCGATCTCGTGGGAATTCTTGGATGAAAAGTAGCTTTTATGTTACTCCACAGAGAAAAGAAAAAAATAAATACGTAAACAAAAAAGTGAC
>DWEJ01000439.1:0-16857 GCA_018245835.1 Mysoria sejanus stolli | reverse complement strand
CACACATATACCATCAAAGTGGCTGGCAGCGGTTGGATGCGAAGAGCTGAAGATCCAGCACAGTGGCGTGCCATTGGAGAGGCCTATGTCCAGCAGTGGACGTCAATAGGCTGATGATGATGATGATGATAATGAATTTATATGTAAAAGAATTAATTCCCAATTAAAATACATAATTTGAAAACTTATCTCATTCAAGCTTTATTTTAAGTAAATTAAAAAACTACTCTTTCAAGCACTTTTTAAAATAAGTATGAAAACTTATCTCATTTAGGCACTTCCTAAGATGAGTTTCGTTTGTCAGGTGCTAAATAGGTCGCTGGAGACGCGCAGCAGCCAGACGAGCACGCCGGCCGCGCCCGCGCCGGCCGAGGGGCTGCTGCCTGTGACGCTGCTGCCGCAGCACGTCATTACGTCCGGCACGGCCAAGGACTGCGTGCGCCTACGCGGGCTGCCCTACGAGGCGCAGGTCGCGATATACTACCGCCTTGACGTGATACTTTTCACTAATATCTGTCACCATCACCGATCCAGCCCAGCGCAGCCAACTATCGCCCTATCGTTACGGCACTGGCGTGCTTTCTCTACATTCATCGGTATTTTGTATACGCGCGTTTGTTTCGGAGGCTTACGCCTCCCTGAATGTCGTCACCATGTTTTTTATTATGATCCTTTGTTTCTATGAAAAAGAATTTTATTAATGAATTATATATGACAGATGAAAAAAGTGACAGGATACATTTTCTCCTCAGGTGGAGCACATTCTGAATTTTTTAGACGAGTTCGCTAAGAACATCATGGTGCAGGGCGTCCACATGGTATACAACGCTCAGGTAAAGTTAATCTGAATTATATGATAGTCGCTTCTATCATCATCAGCCTGTCTCAATGTACTATATATGGGCTTTTCGTATGATTTATGCCCACGATTCCCACGCTGGGCGCGCGGGTTGGGAATGCCCGAGAGCAGCTTGTCGCACCGCCTACAGTGACAAGCAGGGCACGTTGCGGTGCCGAGGCGGGACTTCAGAGCCTCTGGGGTACAGCAGGGTGCTTCACGGTCAGGTGGAGTGCGAGTGGGTGCGAGTGGGTGCGAGTGGGTGCGAGGAGTTACGAGGCTTGAGCCAAGCCTCGTAACTCCTAGCGCCTCCTTGCACTTACTAAACATCTTCTGGTAAAAATATTGTACTACCCCCTGAGTAATTCCTGCCTCAATACCACAGCTGCCACCGCTTTCCAGCTTTCAAACATCTGCACACAATACTGTCCTACATCACTAAAATTAACTTGTGTTAGGTTGGGTCTTGAATCAACTTCAATAGAGTACAACAGAACAGGCGTGTTTTAATAGTACAACAGGCGGAAATCAACTTGAGATTTACGAGGAACGCGTTTTCTCTCCCTTTCCATATCCAAGTGCGAACTTAAATTCTGCGAGTTATATGTATATACGATTGTAGATTATATTTGAAGTTCTGTTAGAACTCTTCTAATTATTATTATTTCTTCGCCATAGGGCCACCCGAGCGGCGAGGCCTTCATCCAGATGGACAGCGAGACCAGCGCGTTCCTGTGCGCGCAGCAGAAACACCACCGCTACATGACCTACGGCAAGAAGCAGCGCTACATCGAGGTACGTCCACTACTGTCACTAATACGAGAGTAACTCCCGTCTTCTGTGATAACGCGTCGATTGCTCACGAACGCTTTGTAAGTGAGGTAGTACCTTTCAGGTGTTCCAGTGCTCCGGCGACGACATGAACATGGTGCTGACCGGCGGCGTGACGCCGGCCACGTCGCCCAAGGTGCTCTCCCCCGGTACGTTGCTGTCCCCACCCGCGCCACCCGCGCCGCGTCTGCTGGCGCAGCACATCGCGCACCAGAGCCTGCTGGCGCGCCAGCACGAGAACCTGCTGCTAGCGTCGCTGCGGCCGCCGCTGGTGCCGCTGCTGCCCGCGTACATGCGCTCGGCGCTGGCGCCGCTGGGCGCGCCGCCCGGCCCGCCGCTGCTAGCCGGCAAGCGCACCTACGAGCGCGCCTTCGCGACCGCCGACGCGCCCGCCGCCAAGCGGCCCTTCGCGCCCGCGCTGTCGCTGCCCGTGCTGTCGTACGCCGGCTCGCCGCCCGTGTTCACGTTTGCCGGCTCGACGCCGCTGCCGTACGCCGGAGTGGCGCCCGCGCCCGCGCTGCCGCCCGCCTACCCCGCGCTGCCCGCGCCCTTCCCGCCCTCGCTCTCCATGTCCATGTTCCCCACCTACTCCTACTACCCGGGCGTCTAGCGCGACCGAGCCGACCGCGCCGCGACGGAACGTTATCCGATTCGATATCGATTCGACGTTGTCCCGGTGAACCGAGTTGCGATTCGATCTTTTCGTCCGATTCAATTCATTCGCAGAAAAAAAATAATGTAACGTTTCTCGTTTTTCGACCGCGTTATGTAATACAGAATCTAGATACTTGTTCCGTTTTATATTTTAAAAAATAACGTTTACTTCACACGAAACTGATCAATTGAATTCGATTTGGGTGAATATTTCAAAATATATATATAGTTGATGTTCGTGTAGGAGAATCGATATCGACCAAGTTATATATAAAATCGATTAGGGACCGCATTTAAGCGGTCAACGACGACAGGGTATACAGAATGACAATACGCTCAATGCTATAAAAGTGCCTTCCCGGTTTTTGATAAAGAAAGATATATATATTGGTATGTATACATACAGTTTCATACATTTATACAGTGTTTATACATTGTCTATGAATTTATTATTAATTATCTTTGTATATTAATTGTTGCTAAATCGAGGGCAGGTTTACAGTTTAAGTTAGGTTAGGTTAGATCGCTAATTTTAAATCAGTTTTTTTTTGAATTTATACTGACTTTAAATCTTGTTGAGCTCTTCATATTTTTTAAAAGTTAATCGTAAGTATCAATGGTTGTATATCTTTGACAATAGTCTATGATTTAGTTCGCTTTGTAATCTGTGGTTAGTTTGTAAAGTTGTTTGTCGTTGTGAATTTTTTTATTTAGACATTCCATATGCGAAAGACATGCGGTGTTAGTTTTGCCAATTCTCTTGAAGGCTGATCGTAAGTCTGAGGAAGTAGTACTTATTCAATTAGGTACTTAATTTGTCGTTTTTTTTAATCAGTACAATGCACTTTTTGCTGTTAGTATACACTATTTTCTCGTGTTATTTTTTTAGATTGTAAGTGTTTTTTTTGCTGCTATACGTTTGTTAATAGCGTAGGTTGATGCGTTTGAAAAGACAGCGGTAGGAATCGGTAGTTAGTCCGGCTTGCTGCGCAGCCGTTACATAGCCGTATCTTTTGTCCCGCTCCCTCGGATATGTTTTAGGTGAACATTTCCAAACAACGTATATCCGTCTCTATCTCCCTCTATTCATCCTTATCCTCGCGCTAGTCTCTGGTCCGATGTCTCACACCGTTAATAACTAACAGACACAGCCCCAATGACACTTAGGTTCATTCGTACCTCACACCACATGTAGAAATATTGGCAGTTAATTTGCAGGGTAAAATATTATAGCAGGTTTTCGAACGAATATTACATATAACATATTGAAATGAAAACATCTTACTGTTTGTGTATGGTAACCCAGATTCGATTTTTAAAAACTCAGCTTCCGTCCGCTAAGTGTTAGAATATTTGTTCGAAAATCGAATTTAAACGGGTGATATGTAACGGACCTCTATGGAAACATATTAAGTTAACGTCATTGTCTATGATTTTGCCTCGTCTCAAAATCACAATATACATAGGTGTATGGGCTTAGTCGCAAGTACATACTTGGTGTTATGGCTAATATTTGTTCTGTCATTCTAAATACTATATATTATAATATTTGAAATTTGTAGCTTTAGCAATGGGTTACATATACGAGTATACACTTATTCAGTAAAATATGGTAATTTCAATTTTGTTATGGCATCACTCATTTGCAATTTGTCGATTTGTTTCATGGTACTGCCATGTTCACAGTTACCTAATATCGTTATTGTTTAACGCATTGGGGCCAATCGTTGATGCCATAAATGGTTAAATTTGTAATTTTTTTCTCATTGCTAAAATTACAATTTTTGTATTTAGAATTAAAATACAATATTGTGTTAATTAATATTAAAATAGTGTTGTATTGTGGTGTTACCGACGGGTTGTGTGATGGAAACGTGCATGGATGTGGTCAAGACCGGGTGAGTGTTGCACATATTATGTCAACATCGAGAATTTTTTTGTTACTGGTAACACATAACGGCGGTGTCAGAATGCGTCATGGAATGTGTGCTTTGATATTATCCTGCTGCTGTAGATCGTTTATTCTGTGTAATCTACTACCTACAATATTCCTACTAAAAGATCTAACTATGATTTCAAGACATTTCCAGAATTCAACTCCATCAATATTTCTGGGACAAATTTTTGAACAGCTTCGTCGAATCTTCTTTTTAATCATTTTAGGCTTTAAGCAATATTTGACTAATTCAATGCGAAATCAAATCTCATCTGCATCACTATTTGTATGGAAAATTCTCAGAACATACCGTTTTGAGAGTTTTTAAAATTAAAATATAATAATAGCTTTTCAATCGACGTTGTTATAACGGCTACTTGAGTATCTTCAATATGTGTATAGTCTATGACAGTTACTTTGTCTATTGCACGACGCGGCGGAGCTCTGTAGTACCTACTGTATGCACCTTTCTCCTAAACGCAACGTGACATCATGTCTGTAATCCCCGAAGAGGTAGACAGAGAAGTGCAGAACACTCCCACTATCATCCGTTACGTTTACGTCCCACAGTGGAATAGATGGTGAGCCCATCGCCATACATCAGGCAACAATTCCAGCCTCCGAGTTACTACTACAGATTTAACATAGAAATTAAAGTCAGAAAAGTCCAATAATACCCTACCCGCCTTGAACCCAGGTTTCTCGACAACAGTTCGTTCAATGTAGCAATCAATGCTCGTCCTCTACGCTGTTCTTCAATAACAGTTGCGACCACAGCAGTAACGCGAATAACAGTTACATTGCAGGAGGTTAGATATATCGTAAGCCAGCGCTCAAATAAAATGCCAGGATAATGTAACAACTACCACTATAACGTGTCGGAAAATGTTATTCTAGCTATTTTCTTGTTACAATTTGAATTACGAACTAAACCGTTGCCCGCGAGCGATTTTGTAACTATTTTTTAACTATAACAGATACATACACATTTTTACTAGTCAATAATATTTGGCTCTGGTATTCCAGAAACGATGAAAAAAATACCTTTTTGGGCTGTTTAAAGTTAATAATCCCTTGTAATAATGTGTAATTAACTTAAATATTTTAAACTCTTCGTGCAGAGCATCTCGTGTCCCCAGCGTTGTCACCGCCGGTGTTGCTATTAACAATATATAAATATGGGTGTAGCATGATTCGCTTCTAAGGATCAGGTCTTTGCATGGCTAGAGTTGATTTATATCGTTGTCTCTGTCTATTACGCTTGAACGGAGTGTGATAAAACGTTTTCCAGATCACAGCTGGCCGGTTACAATGTTCGTGCGATAGAACTTATGTACACACAGAATGGTAACGTTCGAAGCAGCTATGAAAATCGTCAAAAATATATCTTAGTATTTTATAGAGACAAAGACGTTGACAAAATCACATGCGTTATTTTCAATCTATGCGCACATAAGCTCTATGGTTTATCAGTCTACCTGTATTTTAATATTGACGACTGTATTTTGATATTGACATGACATTTAATAATGTACAAGGCAGCTAGCGTTTACCCTGGTTCGAAGGTTTCTAAAAATCTATTAGATTTTTTTAAAGGATAACATCCTCCTTTGCCTTTTATTGTTAAACCGAAAAAACATCTCTTGTCTATGTCTAATAGATGACAGCTGTCAGATGTAACATGCATCAGCCCTTTTTTTACTGCATATTACGTGACCTGCACTTGGAGAAAATAGTTTTGGACAAAATAAACGGCAAAGGATTCTCTAGTTCATCCTTGACAATTGTGACTATGTAGGCTTTATGAACATGTCCCCGCTTTATTTATATGAAATGAAAACATACGTTGTGTCGGTCGTGAATTATGTTGGCTCCGTCAAAGCGTCCCCCCGTCCCACAGTCCCCCTGACCCCCCAGTCACACGCACTATACATATTTACACCGCTTAACTTCTACTGCATCTTTACGCTTCTCATAACATTATGTTGTCGACATTATTTAAATGTAATTTTCCTTTTCTGTGGGGCGATTTAAGGAAAGAGGTTGTTAAACGTGTGTTTTAAGGTGTAGACATGTGTCAGTTAGTTTTCATATATAAATCTTATCATTTTAACAATCAAATACGTTAAAACGAATCTCAACCTTATTTATATATTAGTATGAAATTGTTGCGCATTATTGAATGCTAACTTGTGATGATATGAAACTGGCAGCTGACTGACAATTTTTTTTTAACATCACTCTTAGTTATTACAGCAATATTCAAATTTGGATTCGGTAACATTCATACACATTTTAATATCTTAAAACACACTAATATGAATATGTAACGCTATATCGGAGTCTAATAAAGTATATCGCGTGGTAATGACTGGGGGAAGGGGGATGGTTGAGGATTTTGGTCTGGCCATGGCCGTAATAACATACATGAATTATAAGAATCACCAATTATATCAGGTAAATTTGTACATATAAATGAGTCCAGCCGACAGCGCTGCCATTAAAAGCGAATAATTGTAACTTAGTATATAAACAATTATTGATCTTGTGGCACAGATAATATTTAAAATAGTTCAATATAAATATTAATTATATCATAAATGGTATACTATAAGTATGTTGGTTTTTTTATATTGATTGGCTGTATCATGCTTATGTTCTTGGCCACTCAAACTTTGAAAGTATTAGTTTTACCGAAAAAAGTAAAAAAGCGCGGGAATCTTTTCACTTCTATGATTATAAACTGTAAGAAACAATAGAGAATATAACTTTCATTGAATAACAAATTTTACCTTTGATATTATTGGTGATTCGTTAGCATTCTGTATATTGTTAGAAGACGTTTTTGGAATTTGATTAAGCGCGTACACAAAATAGTCGTAAGTGTTGTCATCCATAGCTAACCTCTATTTGAGCTGGTAGACGATGAAATAATTCAGAATGAACCTATATTGATTATTAAGTTGGCTAATTGCTAGTGTATTGCGTAAGTTTACAATAAATCGATAATCTTTCGTTATAGATTATGAATATCGCGAGTTTTTCTGGTACAATGGTGTGGTTGTGCTATCACGGTGTGCGCCGGTATCCGCGGCCTGTGAAGGAGGGCTAGACACTAACGGGCTTGCCTTGTCTATGGTCGTATATCTTCTCTGTGTATTTATTTACTAACGCCACACACATCCACCTCCTATAATTCACGGACGTACTTCGGTTAAATGGGTTCCTTATACACTACGTATCCTTTATGTATTACGAATATGGCATGTTTTCGTAAGTGTACATTTAAAGATACAGTTTTTGTTAAGTACGTGTTTTTTTTTTGTTCAGACAGGCAGTTCTCCAGTTTAAAAAATGTAAGGGTGGTTTCTTTAGAAGTAAATTGAATCTAATAACTTCACATGATTCTATTGAGTAAGATTTTTAACTTTCGAACAAAGGCCCGGCTGAACACTAAAATTAGAATTTATTATTTTGACCCTTCATTAAAACCTATGACATTTCTAAAGTAATTGACGGTACGGTTGAATATGATTTCCGCATGCAATATTTCTATTTTATAGCTTACAAAATATTGACTAGTCTCGAAGACTTGAAGGCTGCCTGTGTATATTTGTTTTTGTTAAACAGGTTTAAGGTAAGTATGACTCCACGAATACTCACATGTATATTGCATAGTTCTCTCCCCACAAGCCCAGTTGATACGTATCAATGGGAATAATTTACTTTTGCAGTAATTTGATTTTGATTGCTTGATAGTCGTATATAAAAGTGGTCATCATGTTATATGTTCCGCTGTGGGGACTACTCTTGCCGCTAAAGTGTTTGCGTTCCTTGCGGTGTGATATGGACGGTGTGACAGGTGGTCACTTGGCGCTCATTTACAAGTTCTCGCGATTCTATTTCAGTTTGGATTCAGACATATATTTGTAGCAGTTAATGTTTGTATGTTCAGGTGGCTGGTAGGCCCTCGGTACTTGTATAACACTTATGAAGAATCATAATGAACGCCCACTATGTTAATGTTTTAACTTTCCTTCACAAGGTAACACACGTATAGCACAATCAATTCCCGTGTTCCGCCTCCTAACATAGCTTAGTATATGTCTAGCACTCCGAAATAAATCTTGGCATCTGTGGTCTGTGGTCCGAAGCGCAACATGCTATCGTTTTGTTTTGATACAAAGATACAAACGACGAAGTAATGTTTATAAACATTGTTAAGAGTTTTTACTACTATTTGTCCGTTAGTAAATTTTATTATTAAATAATATCAATTTATACAGTTTTCATGCATTAACATTACAATGCACCGCGAAATTCTTTTATGTATAATCTTTACATTGATTCATATGACGGTAGTTTGACATTTTAAATATATAATCAGTTCGCTTCATAAAATTACTGAA
This sequence comes from Mysoria sejanus stolli, assembly GCA_018245835.1. Classification (NCBI taxonomy): domain Eukaryota; kingdom Metazoa; phylum Arthropoda; class Insecta; order Lepidoptera; family Hesperiidae; genus Mysarbia; species Mysarbia sejanus. Next base: position 8,189 of record DWEJ01000439.1, on the reverse strand, counting down.
AATAAGTTGTACGGAAATTGGTCATTACAATTAAATTCTCTTATTAATCTATATATTCCAAAATAGAAGCTGACATGTTGCGTTTCTGAACAAAAAGAAAGTATACGCTAAACAAAATGGGGTAACAGCGTATTGGTAACTATCCTGTTGGAAACTGGGCCGAAGTTAATTGGTCGATGCGAGCACAACTTGGCTTAAATCAAACCAGTTTAATAACTATGTAAGGTGGAACTTGTTCAATTCCACACAGACACGGACATCCTACTGCTTATTTATACATCAGGGCAGTTCTGTTCTTCCGATACAAGTTTCATCTTACCATAGACAAAATGTCATACAATGTGCCGCTTCAATGCATGACAGTTACGGTGACAGATTAAAAATACCAGAAACTTGAAATCTTGTAAAATGGGAAACACTTCGGCGCTTCAGTGTGTTGTAGACAAAATGTTTTTGTGCTTACATAGACGGATTAATAGATTTCATTGGTGTAAGGTTACAGTTTTATATCCTTAGCAAATGGGTGGATGATTAGTTACCTCCAAAGTCATCAATAACAAGAAGTAAGTACTGTTTATCATTTGTTGTGGGATCACATTAATTAAGCTCCTTATTCTTTATTATGGCATTATCTGGTTGCGGTCTCAACTCATGCACACAAAAGTATTATTCTTGTCTATGACATTTGAGGAGCCCGCCAAATAGCGCTAAACGCCCATTGTTTACGTGGACGGTGCATTAGTATCTATGGTGGCTTATTAATGTATTTTATATACAACATAACATATGTAGTTATGTACCATTTCTTTTATTTGTACATTGCCAGCTGTTTTGAATATAAATATCCTCAAATTGTCCATTTATTCATATTTGTTTTGAAATATTATTTTGCATTTATAAAAATAATGAATAATGAAAGTAGTGTACCATTTGCGGGGAAGATTTTATAAAAATATATTGCTGGTAAATATTGCTGGTAGTTGATCCTTCACATTTGTGCAAAATATAAAAAAAATCCTGTGCTAACTATATGCACGGTAGTGAAATAGCCAAGTTCGGCTACTTCAATCGTTGTCTTAGCCTGTAGTTGTAACTTTTATTTTTGCAATGCTCCCATAACTTCCGGCTCGTATTTTCATTAAAATTCTCAGTAAAGTTGAGACCGCAAAGAGGTGCATAAGTACTAGGGTACTAGGCAAGCATAAGTTTGGTAAAGTCCGCAGACTGGCTTGGTGGTTGGCGGCATCAGCGGCGTGTGTAACAGAGTATTGGTGTAAGTTCGCACTGCTTTGGTGGACTGTAATGCGTTCTGAGACCCTGGTGAGTGTACATCATTATTATAATATTACATACCGCGTAGGTGGCCCACATTAACATCTTGTGTACGTTTTAGCGTCCCGCGCACCCCTCTTATGTCCAGCTGGAAAATATAACAGATACAAAAAAAAAACAAAATACAACATGCTAACGACACATCGAGGAAACGTGAATTTTAATCTACAATCGAAACCACATCTATTCCAAATTTTTTTTTTACATTTTTCATTTATACGTCCGGTGTACATCGCGAGTGAACCACTTCTTTCATCCATCACCTCAGTGTAGCCTCAGATGAAAATGCAATGAATGCCAATCTACGGTCATTTTGATTCCTCCAATAGGAACTAAGTTGCATAAAAGATTAATGCATTTTGAATATATTACTAAGAATATTTCCCAGCGGGCTTGTTCCTCTGACGTCACAACTGTGTATTTAACTTGCATAGTAATAATACCTGTCTACGTTTCATGGGTTCTTTCATATACATACACTGGTACTGTATGAAATGGTTGGTGTTTTAAATTTATGCAAACATTGGAACGTTTTAAAACTTACTGGGCAAAAATACGTACATATTACAACGAAACCTAGTAAGGTATTTCACACATCTTCCTATTACAATGCGGCTCGACTCTTAAAACGTGTGACTAACTGATTGTTTGCATGATATTAAATATAACTATAATAAATTTATCGTTCACAGAAGTGTATGAAGAAATCGGTTTATTCACTATAATTTCTAAAATGTATATGAATTTAAAAAGTCTTTAATTTTTAAGTAAATATACGTGATACGAAAGAGACGGATATAGTGTTCAGTCTCGTTCTGACGGCTTGTAATAGTAGTTCCCGGTTGGTTATCGCCAGGTCCCCTGACGTACTACTACCCGGCGATGGCGCCCACGCTGCCGCACCCGGTGTTGCCCGTGTACTGGGGCTACCCCACGCCGCCCGTCTCCCCCGCGCACTACTACCACCCCCCGCACCACCCGCAGACTATGGTGACTACATGTACATTATGTTCTTTTTTATCCCACAGACTTGGTGTCAGATTTTAAATTACCAGTTATGTCGACGATATGAAGTTGGAATTAATATTGTCTACATTGTTATGGGGTACCGATGGAGTGACTAATAGATAAAGGATTTCTATCCCGTACTAAGTGAAACGTTTGTGTACGAAAAATATTTGTTTAATGATAATTTAGCTTTCAATGGAAACTCTATGTTATGTGATTTCACAGTTAGAAACGTTGCTAAAATAAACTTATTATATAAATATTAATATATTATAAGGTATTATTGAATTTTAAAAAGTCCGCACGTCTATATGATCAGATTTTTTATCCTCGATGAAAAATCAAGCTATATTTCTATCATATAATATACAAGTGTACATGTGTTTTTAGATCCCCGAGGTAATGCCAGTGGGCGGCGGGTCCCCCCTGCCAATCCCGCCGCCGGCGTGTCCGGAGTGGCCCGTGTTCATGGTCAACTGATTCTGCCCACGTGTCTCCCAAAATTACAACCGATCGGAAGAAACTTCTACGGAACGTTAAATTAACAGTAGTATATTCACTTGAAACTTATTATTTAAAATTCATTAGGAAATTTAATAATAAATATAAAATGAATTAATGCAAATAAATTTTTTATAGACGTTATAACAGTCATATGATTACTGAAATTTCAAAATTGCATGGTGTATGGTTTCATTATGAAACTAGTTTATTCGAAAAGTATAAAATTATCTTATAAAACATTACAATTATCTTATAAAACATTACAATTATCTTATGTCAATTATCTCATAAAACGTTACAACTTTAGTATTATTTATTATGCACTTTGAAATTTAATTAAAAGATATGAAACTGTTTCATTAATTTACTTTTATTTTAAAGATCTAACACATTATAACATTTAACCGCGTCATGTTTGTCATAACACGATATGTACATGGCAATAATGCTCTTAGTAAACGATGCGTAATACACTTGTTATACATTGACCAAAATTTAAAAATTCTATTAATATTAGGTAAATGTTTTATATATTAAACTGTTTATGATTATATTTAAATGTTATATATAAAAACATTAGTTTTAAAAATAAATTGTTTTAATGATATAACTGGCGACGTATAATATATTTGTCTATTCTATATTATTTACTATTTATGTTAAGGAATCTCATTTAATGCAATATTTTTTTACAGCTACATGTTGCTGATTCCTTTATTCCTGATATTTTATGTTTTGTACGTTGCCATAGACAAGACTATTTTCGTTTTTATATTTTTTCTATTTTCTTTTATATTTTTTAAAATCCTAGTTTGTCTGGTGTGTAATAAATAACGGTCTATTTATAAGTTTCTTCGAATTAGTAAATTCATTTATTAACTACTAATAATTAATTTATTAATTGGATTATATATTCATACGTCGTTAGAGATATCAGAACGTGAACGTACAAATACAACACCGCTTGCCACGAACAAGGAAATGACAATGAAATATAGAAATATAACGGCTCAAAATATAGTGATATACTATTTTGTCTAGATGTTAATTATTATTAAATATATAAGATTAATAATGTTTTATTTAGTGAGTAGATCCAAGAATATTGCCACAAAATAATTATTTTACGTCTTCACTTTCATGTAATTTTGTTTGTTCTCGTTCCCTAATGTATGAGTTGTATGGAGTTGTTGATTTTTCAGATATTATTTTAAATTATTACATTACGTAACGTTACGTTTAACGTTACGTTTTTATTACATTGTCTTTTTACATTTAATTGTTCGCTATTGGAAATTATGTATGAGAATCTTTTATTCGTTACTAAGCTCTTTTGAACTGTGACATGATGTCCTGTTGTTAATATTTAAAATACTGTTTGAAAATTATCACTAAAGTGCCTTGAACAAAATTGTATAATTTCTAAATAGTATCTATAATTAGATTGTTATCAGATCTGTGGTTCTTATAATGTTGCAATATTTGTTAAAGCGACATAGGTAGTGAAAAAACTACTTAATTAATATTAGTGCTATGTTCCTTTTAGTAGATTTTTTTATTTTTATTGAATGCGCTAAAAGCCAACGCACATCGCGCGCTGACGCTACACATTGAAGAGTAAGTACTTGTTACGCAGTGATATAAACGTGGTGCTGTCTTTATTATATAAAACAATACCAAATATGTAGTTATCGTCTGTAAAGATAAACACTTCTTAGCTTTTAGATTAGTTTAACACGAAAAGCTCAATTAGTATTAGTTTTTATTGTTATATAAAACAAAATTGTGTACTTACATATGTATAGTAATGAAGTACATAAGTTGCATTTTGAACTCAAATCTAATAACCAGCTGTAGGTGCAAAGTTTCTAAAAAAATATTTATACACAAATTGAATATATCCAACTGCACACTTATTTTGAATGCAATGTCATAAATAAATATATAAAAGCAAAAAACAACAAATAATGACAGTTTTATAAGTAGTGAGTGTTGATTCCGCTATAAATTTGATAGAAATAGCAAATTAACAGAGTCTGGAATAGTCTTTAGTCTCGAAAATATATCTTTAAAATTGACCACCTTACCGCCATTAGCCGTTATTACAAATTGACAAGTGTATGGAATATACCGGATAAACATTATTTAATTCATTTGTTTATCTATCTAAACGTTTTCCCTCATTGTTTCAATAATACTAGACGAATTTAAAACAATTTCAGTACGCTCCGCGCCTTTTTTTGTTTATAGGTTATGATCTTTTTATACCTTACAACTGTCATCGATTGATTTCATTGGCGGGAATTTCTTTAAGGGGCTGTTATAAAGAGAATGCTTATTTTATTGTTATATTATTATAATCACCATCGTAAACGTTCGCAAACCTTGTGTTAGATGATATATGAAAAAAAATGCATTATCAATCTCAGGAAGTAGATTTTTTTTGTAGTAATTATTGTTTTTACGCCCTATAGCTCTTACAGGAATCGTCTTAGCATTATTTTTATACCAATCCGTGTAGAAGCAGTGTGGTCCAATATGCTCCAGGCCTCGAATGTCGAGGACAGTCCCATGCTTCGGGACTTACGTGGTTGGTAATGTTTTATAGGTAATAATTAACTTTATTGGCAGAATGTAGGTGAAAGCAATAAACAACAAAATCAAAATGTCTTCCAACGTTGTAAAATAAATTATTTATTTAAGATTGTCACAAACATTCGTTGTAAAAACTTATTCTTAGTACTTAATATATAAGGAATAGGTTAAAATGTTACGGCTTGAATTGTACTTACTTTTGTGGTGCAAATAAAACTTGCTCAAATATTAATTTATAGAATTGTACATAGTTTCGATTATATTTATACCTCATTATAGCTGAGGACGTAGCTGATGTAAAACCAAAGATGAATCATCTATCTAAATTCCAAAAATATGTATAATTATATGTTTATTGACTTTGACACAATTAAAACGTATATGTTGAGAAATAACTACAATTATCAATATATTTTCTATACTAAAATAATACGATAATGAGCAACTTGGCAGATTACTCTGCTGGATCCCTCAATAATAAACTTTGAATTAAAAAAATTTAAGTACAATTCAGCCTTAAAGTGGCGAATTGAAAATAAAAAAAAAATAAGCAATAATATTATGTTCTCATATTATAATACAATGGTCAGTGCTAGCATAATTCCATTTTACTTTAGAGAATGAGTTAAATATATTCATTATAAAGATATACTTAGTTCGATGAAGTCAAATATCATCATCACATAAATTTAATTAAAGTTCGTGTTTTAAGTTATAGATATTAGAATATCGAAGTTGAGAGAACTATGGAAATGTCCCAGCTATTCTGTTACTATCTTTATTTCAATTCAGATAAAAAAGCAGAGCTGTCAATGTAAATGTCAGTTGATTTTACGCGATTTATGATAATCTAGTTTTCCGGCTACAAAGCCGTCCAGTTATAACCGTACATCAATGGCGTCGTACATAATTATTGTTAAATAGTACGTAATTGTATTAAATGACACAAATAAATGTGATGCCATATCAACGGATATTTCATAAAAACGATTAACTTACGAAAGTACAATAAGTGGCAAATAAAAACATGTGTCAAGTAGACAACGCGGGCAGAGGGAGCGATTTTATTGTGAATTATATTAGACATTTTGAATGACAGCGATTGTGTTCAATTTGATTGAATCGTACGTTGGGAATTTTCGGATCGACAATAGCTGTGACCCTTCCATACTTGTTGTATTTCTAAGTTTTGCGATCATAAAAAAATGATCACACTATTTACCATGACGATAGAGAATCATGACTATCAAATTAATATTTTTAAGCATATATATGGATTTTAGTTATCCATATATACTTAGACAATTTACACGGTGCATATTTTGTTAATATAAATGACCCATGCGACCATAACTATATCTGAACTTTGTAAGATAAAAAAAGTAATATTGATGGACATGTATTGTTCTTCATTTGAATTTCACGAAAATATAACATATTTATGAATTGATCTATACAAGTAAAAACTGTGTGTTTTATAGTGAAATGAATTTATTGTAACAATCTATGATTTACGTTAAATAAATAATGTTATTAATATATTTGGAAATAGCATATTTCATATTTATTTTTTTAGAGAATTTAATAACGGTTAGAATATTCACGCAAATGAATTTTTATTTTAATTGTTGCGAAATACAAATATGTAATTAGTACTATTTTAATTTTGTAAATACTGATTACTATATTTTTAAACAAAAGAATTGAAGAACTTTTGGAAATCGTTTCAAATTTTAAAATGATTGGTTAATTTCTGTTATTTTTTTATGTGTTAATGATTTTCTACTATTCCTTTTTAAATACATATAAGCATCGCTTGATGTTGCTGTTTTCGATTACATTTTTTATTATAAAGGCAATTTATGTATTTATATATCTTGATCGTCTATTTTCGTGATTTGTTAGTTGTTCGTTACCTAAATTCTATTAGCATGTTGATATAATAATAGGTCTGTTGAATAGAGAAATGATAATTATTCATTATTAGCGTAAACTTCATTTAGAATAGTATATAAGAATGTGCAATGTAGAAATTAGACATTCGAAGTTTAATGCCAAAACTCTTTTTGGTTTCATGTCATACAAAGTAGTAAATTTGTTCCAATAAATAAATAGAAAAATCAATTGTTAGTTTTATTTTTATGCGCGTTTTTCTATTAAATAGGTTTCTTGTTCACAGGTGGTTCTAGTTGTGTAAGTATGTAGGTAAGTGTAAGTATGTAGGTAAGTAACACTCGGTACATCGAACGCTTATTTGAAGTGGTCCTTTGCCTTTCTCTTTTAGTTCAAATATCCTGATATATTTTTTTCTCGATATTAGATTCGAGAGAAAGGATGTTATCCACTATCCATCAATGATACCATTGATTTACCCATTAAGTTAGCTTCCATTGTTTATTTGTTTGAATATAAGAGCAATTTCATATTAAAATGTAAATATTTGAATACAAAAAAAACAATAATAAACGTAGGACGTCATTTATAAACAGCTATCTATGACTATGTATTACTCTGTATTTGAAAGTTTTGCCGTACATGACTACAAAAAACTTTTCAATTCTAATAATTATTATCATTAATCAATCAGTGACTGCCTCGTTGGTCGTGTGGTTGCAAGTGCGACTGCCGATCGGGAGGTCCCGGGTTCTATCCCGAGTCGAACACTACAAAAATAATTCTAATTTAGATTTTCTAGTAGTGGTTCGGAGTCTGGATATGTGCCCGATGCATGGCAATAGGCTCACCACCTA
>DWEJ01000438.1:0-16868 GCA_018245835.1 Mysoria sejanus stolli | reverse complement strand
GAAAACGGGAGAAGTTACTCCATTTTTTAAGCTTCCGTCGCGTGTGCAACCTTAATGGTTAAAGCTACACAGAAATAATGTATGACGGAAATGTTCTCCTTAAAATTATGTAAAAATATCCCACTACAGTATATGTCTATCTTTTATGGTTGACTCACAAATACACGTGTAACTCCCGATAGCTTAGCAATTCGAAGCTTTCTGTTTATATTTGTCTACTCCTACGTTTATAACACTCTGAGTCATCCCTAATTAAAAAAGTTAACATTACGCGGGAAAAACTTTGTGACACACAGATTTCCACGCGGACGAAGCCGCGAGCACACCTAGTTATTAATAAAACAGTTTTATCTGTTGCAGATTTGGGTTCAAAGAGCCCCTACGACGAAACGATTCGAGTTTGGCGCTAAAGAAGTGGGACTTCGTGGCCCCTCGAAATATAGCAATCGCTCTGTGACTGTCAGGCACTAAGTTATCTGCACCGCTCTATACCGTATCATAAAACGACTAAAAAAGAAACACGAAATCCGCCCTCTTTCCGTGGCCACGATAGAGGGCGACATTTATTTAAGATTTATATATGCATATATAAACCGGGAGAAGGGATCTCTTTGTGACGTCACAATAACTCATTGTGATCTATTTAAATTTAATTATTATTTTTAAAAAGCTTCATTGTATACTTTGCATTTTAACGTGTAGATATACTCGTTATAGCTAGATTTGTTTTGTTCGTATTGAAAAATATTGTAAATAAATAAAAAAAAAATTAACCGCAATTAAAATTAATTGTGTTAATGTAACTATAATACTAGTCATTCATCTAGTGTATATTTATTTTATGTAATATTCAATCTAAAATTGTTGGTAATATTACTGAAAACATAACTTAAAAAGCTTGAAAGTGTATTAACAATAATAATAATTATAAAGAGAATATAAATAATCGTGTAATACTTACCAAAGAAGAGCTTGGGTTCGCGAAAGCAAATACCGTCCATTTTATAAAAAAAAAGTAGACCATAGACAAGGCGAGAGGTGTGTGAAGAAGAAGCAAAGATGCAGGCCCAAATTGGAGTAGGGAACGAACTGCAAAGGAGTTACAGAATGCAGGACTTTGCATCGCCTGGCGTCATCATGCGAGAGCGCAGTTTCATACGACCGCAATCTCATCACAACATGCATCATAGCCAGGTAAACCTATACCTACTTCTTTTTAAAACTAAAAACCTTTTCCTTTATCAAATCATTATCTAAGTTTGACAGACCAAAACATATAAATTATACAGTCAAGTAACTCTCCCAAAAAAAAATTCTACTAGGTTATAATTTTTAATTGTTTTCTTGTAATTAAGTTTTCTTTACATTTTTGTTAGATTATTAAATATTCGTCGTTTGCAAATAAGTAGCATACGAATTCATTCGATTTATTATTCAATAGACGATTTGTGATTTGTAACAAACTCGACTCACTGAAGCGTTTAGCTTAATAATAGTCTGGCATTAGAAAACGTTGTTATAATAACCTAGTCACGGTTAAAGCAGAATGGCATTGTAATCGAGCCGTGGGTGACACTGCATTGGCGACACCCACGGCTGACCAACTTGACGTCCTTAGTACTGTTAGGAAATAGTATAGCTAGTAATTTATGTAGATTGTAGCTTCTAAATGTAAAATAAATTGTTATTAAATTCTATTATTAAATAAATTTTGGTAATGTATTATACCTATGTATATACATATGCTTTTTAAGTGCCTGTGTTGCGATGTTGGAGTTAAGTAATCAATTGTTAGTTTGTGTAGCTATGTATTTATAAGAATGAATTGTTTCATTTCACAGTTGCTATTATTTAATTTTCTTGAATACCTCCCTTATTATTGGTATATTAATAAATTGTAATACTGGATCATTGAACATATTAAGATCAAAACTTGTTCTTGAATCCATCAAAACTCGAGCGATTGAAAGAATCAATTAAATGACACAAAAATTTTGTTTGAAACAAAAAAAGAAAATTATATGCGTAATATATTTAGGGAATAATAGTGTAAGGACGCAAAACGTATTAATAATATTAGTATTTAAACTAGTAAGTAGTGCGAAAACAAGTATCTATTGGAATGTATAACACTATAGACTGCGTGGTAGAGAATGCAGATGCGCATTAGTCCGCTTATTGTGTTAAATACCTAATAAAGGACAATAAATAAATATAGGAAGTATCTTTGTAAAGGAATTATATCTATACCTCAATTATGCGTCATAAATATATGGAATAAATGAGTGGGGAGTAGTATACGTTATTGGAAAATATATATTAACATATCTAATTATAAGATTTCGTATTTTGTAAATTACATCTGGATATAAAAAATAAAGCATCAATAAATTAATACATGTATATTAGTAATATTAAACATATTTCATCTTACAGTTTCCGAACAATGGGAAACGGCGCAGTATGATACTGACGAACGCAAAGGGAAAGCCTACGCTCGAAATATACAGACCTCCAGGTAAGTTTTGAGATAAGTGTTGAAAATATTCCAGATAATATTCTAAGTAACACATGTAAATTATATAAATAAATAACAGTAATGAACTACCATCTGTAATAAGAAAATAAGAGAAATTTGTTTATATTATAATAAATTATTCCGGAAACGCTGGCTGGCAAACGTCACTACAGAAAATTGGCGCCAAATTTAAAAATAAACAAACCGTCATATTTGGAACGCGTCGACAGTCTCATGTTTGTATCGGCGGTACATGTTCGTCACGATCGTTGGTGATATTTGTTGTGATTGGTTATGAATTGATGTTTTGCGGTTGAATTAGTGTTATGTCGCGGTGTATTGTGAAGCAATCTGTGCCGGCGGGCGCAGTTGCGGTCTCGCCGGTGGCAGTGTCCGCTGTGACAGTACCTCCTGTGGCGGTTACGTCCGTCACCCCGTCTCAAACAATAACCGAATCAGGTATATTATAAACTTCCAAAAAATAGTTTAGATTGATTTTCAGTATCATGAAACAATGATATGCGCGATAGCTCATGAAGGTCAGTGTCAGAAAACACACATTTATTGTAAAGTTTTTTTTCTTGTTAACTACTAAGTAATATACTCAACAGTCCCCATTACAATAATGTTAAATTTTCATTCAGATTTTCCATTGCTATGTCTAGCATGTTCAGTCTATGCAATTGCATAGATATTTATCGAAATGTACCATTGTGCATTTTTTATCATAATACCTCTTTCATTTCAAAATTTTTCACCTGCTCGTTACGTTGAGCGCGCCGATTGGCAGCTAGCTGTAAATCTCGAAAGAAAGTTGTAACTCGTTAAAGCGCGACGGCGCCGCGTAAGTTGCACGCATTGTCTGTCTAGACTTTCTTTGTTGCACCGAAATTGTATTGGGGAATTGCAACAAGCGAATGTACGTGTACCTGTGATATTGTAAGTATATGTATGCCTGTGTGTGTGAATGTGAATGTTTTCATCAGAACTTAATATAAACTTTGATTTCTTTTGATTCCACTGAAAGCCAAGTCCTAGAGATGATTAACTAAAAGACTTTATTATTACTTTAAACTTGAGGTATACTTTTTATTTTAGAATCGTATCGTGCTTTTAGAGATGAGACATTGAATGGGGGAGTAGCTACGTGCGAGATATGGGTGATGATACATTGTCATGTTTTAATTTCACCTAGACGTGTCACAGCAATGATTTTGTGGTCTATACTTGTTGAAAATTGCCGATGACGTCTTCTCAATCATTTGGCTTGATGACGATGAGGTACTATTTAGAGATACCATGAAATGATTGTAAAATACTCGCTTATTCCAGTTTCTGCTATTATCTCTTTGTGACAAAGCGGTCGGCTGATGATGCAGAGGCTGGAATACCAAAGGATAATTTATATGAACAATATACATATGTTTGTCTGTTAATAGCGTGAATGATAGATTTAGAAAATACGAGGCGTGTTGTGTTTCGCGTACGCGTGTATGGGACGACTTTATTGAAGTAGATGAAGTGTATGTTGTTCGTCAGAATCGTAACATTTGATTTCTACGAGTTTTTATTTTCGCAACTCACAGGACTCAAAGGGCCTGAATATTATCACACTGCTTCCGAGCTCTCAAGTGTACTAAATGTACAATATTACAATGTTTGGAATAACATACCATGCTGTTTGTGAAAACCTACCATGACATGAATATCGTGACTTTCGACGTGTTCATTAGTTTAGTGGTTTGGTTTAGTTGCAAGCCGATACTTCTCTAAATTAGGAAATCTTGTGGTATTGGTAGGCGTCGCAGATGTACAAAAATGTACATGTATGTTCTAATACAGTGCTTTATATAACATTGCAATTTATATAATTGATTGCATATGATTTAACTGATCGTATTGTGGTTCTGTCGCGCGAAGTAACACGATCGCCGTGATTCAACCTTCGTTTTGATCACTAAATTATAGATAAATATGCAGTGTACAGCAACGTAATTACTGCGGTAGTTACAGTTGAACTTCATAACATTTTATCTACATAGGTATATATTATTTACGAACTAAACACTAGTATGTTTTTGTGTATATAATACATATATGTATATGAATGGTATGATGAATTACATAATGTACATCTAAATACAAAATGTTTGCCCAGTCATGTGTTTATGATAGTACTTTCCAGATTCCAGAATTCAGTCCAGTACAGACGCTTTGTAAAATATAGATTAGACCGTTATGTTTTTGTTTGATTTAAAGAAAGACTGTAGTAGAAGCTCTAATGTGTATGAAATAAATTTAATTCTATTGTATACCTACATTGTTATTACACGTAGAGGTGGCACTTTATCACTGGATCCACTAATTACACCGACCTCATGCTACGTCCATATTCTATTACGATAGTGAATAACATTTCCTTTTCATAATATTCGCTTATTTTGCTTACGAAACACGGAAACAGTAAAAATTTATTTGTATCAAGTAGTGACTAATTGACATAACTAACAAGCAAGTTTGACTCATTTGATTATTGTATGTATCGAGTTTCATATTATTTTGTTCAATCAATAAAACTACTTTACCAACGTTATTAAAAATGTCTTAATTTGAACGACGCGTCTATTACTGGCGATATAAGAGACAAAAGTAGATTTTTGTTTGTGATTTGTGAAGATGATGGAGATCGTCGCAACAAATTATAGGTGTTACGCAAAGTTGTGATTGTCTTTTGTCTTAACACAAAAACAGGAGATATTCTTTCAGGACACGCAATGAATGTGTCCTTGTATGCTGGAGGTCCTTTACACGAAGTTATTTCTGTACACAAACGACAGCTAAGCGTCGTCGGCTGGTCTGCTAACCACCGCACCGGCGGTCTAAATTGCTCCGGTGACTAAGAGGGAATAAATTGGTGTAATCGTTTCGTTTGGCCCGTCACGTGGTCAGGATGCGCCGGCCACGTGCCAGGATGGACCGTTCCAATTGAGAGTTTAAGGATTACGTTGCTCTTTTCTTTTCTCTTTGTAATATCTTTTTTTAGAATATTATTGGTAACGTCACTGATTTCGTTTCCCTCTAAATTTTACAACAGACGAAGTCGAGTCACTATTTTTTAAAACGTAACAACTGAAACATAGCTCGAAGCACATTTCAAGTAATTCTGTATTATAAATGAATTTAGTAAACAATTAATAGGCGTCTCTTATGATTTACATATGTTGTTTCTGTTAATTAATCGGTATATGGGCACAAGGCGTTTTCGCACTTCTTTCTTCAAGTATTGTGAGAAAATGCTATATTTTATACACACCTATAAGCGTTCATATAATATATATCACTTGCACTAATCAGCCACACAACACGTCATGTTTCCTCTCGCAGCACCTAACACGGCCATTCTAACCTCTGTCCTATCACCTCTTCTCTTGACGACCACCGTTGACCACCAGGTGTCCGCACAGACGGCGTGGTGACCACGGCGCCCGGCTCGGGGGCCTCCACGCCCGCCTCCAGCAACAAGCTGAATGTACACGCTAAGGAGTTCACCATGGCCAAGCCCGCTGATCTTCATAATAGGTGAGTTATTGATATGTCTCTTAATAATATTACTACTTTTTACTCCTCAAAATATCCTATCTTATCAAAAGGCAAATAAATCTATCGGATAGTTTAATTACAGATGCAATAATTGAAAGACAAATAAAGCTTAACGGAGTATCGAGAAAACGCCAAATGTTTATTTTTCGCTACTCTTCGTAAAAAAAGGAAATGTATTGACCTGTGTACTTTTACTGCCTAAATCTCGAAGCACTCAAAAAAACCTCTGCCTTGGGCGACAGCCCTAGCATTTGGTAAATTGAGAATATTACTGGATCAAATGTACAGCGCAGGGTTTGTTAGTGACTGCATGTACAGTCCAGTCTAGTTTTAATAAGTTAGCTAACAACCCAACACTCATTTGTATCTGTCCAGTTACAACAGTGCAGTATTATTTGTCTGGTTTATAATTAACCTTTCGAATGTTATATCAGAAAATTCTACGACTTACCTCGTATACATTCTACTAACAAAACGCCGTACAATTAATGTTTTGTGTTGTTTATTAGTTTTTAAGTCTTATTTTTTTAAGTACTTAGTAAATTCGTTGTTGCTAATAACGTGACTTTAAACCGTGCCTTTGTTAATGTAATAGCAACAGGTCGATAGGTTTCAAATTTAGTCCATAAACCTCGTGCCATATGAAGAACCGACCTAAACATTTTCCTGCTGGGTATTCGTTTCTTATGGCACATTGACGTCAGTGGCCATTGTTCAAAATCTATAATGGTCACAATGTAGGTAATCTGATCACAATGCATTCTCCTTGAGTGATGTACCAAACGAGGTTTGTATCGAGGTCTTTCCGTCTCATACGATACATATGTACATATAGTATGTTATAAACGTCTTTACAGAAATTAAAATTAATCAGATCATTATATTCTTTGCACCATATAGAAAATTCATAATCTGAAGTTGTTGCAATGCAATGGGAAATGTTGATTGCAGCCTCAATCTCTGCTGGAAATTAGAACATATTTATTTATATCCGGTTACACTTTCTATGAGTATCTTACAGATTCCACTCCGTATGCTGATAGCTTTTATTACGTACTATCCTTATATGACTCCCCTAGCTATGTGTGTAAATCTATGTAAACTAATGGATTGATTTCGATGAAATTTGGTGTGGTGATAGCTACTTGTTTGAAGTAGGATAATGTCTCCTTCTCACGGGACAGAAGAACTGAATAATGAGCCCGTGATTCATCACTGTGGAGTGAACACCATTGAAGTCAGAAGCGTAAGATTTGGAGTTAGTTCGCTTTATAACGTCAGCACCCAGTAAGGAAGGGTTTTCAAGAATTCCACTCTAAACGAAGTGAAACGGGGATGACTGTTTGCGTGAAATTTCGTCGTATTTCGTGTTGGAAACAGATAAGCTAATGTGTAGGTTTATATTTCATAGGAAAGTTTATCGATATTTAAAATGTAGTGACAGATCTCTCGTGTAGTTCATGGTTTGAAATAAAACGTAAACCAGCTGTAATTGTATTTTTAAGTGGGTGTAACCGCGGGACACTGCTAGTCTCGTTACAATGTTGAACAATTATATACGTGCCGCGAAATCATTACTATACACGACTAATAGTGTTAGATGTAATATTTTAACGAATACTAAGTTCCATAAATAGACGATATTTCATCAGCATTTACATTGAGAGATGGCAGACACACACAAGAAATTCATGTTTCTTATCCAGAGGGCCAAGGAGTAAAACATACCGACAGCGTCTGTGATTTTAGACACATATAACCTAATTTGTCTTCAAAGCAAGTTAAATAGGCTCCTAGGTAAACGTGTTTCATCTTACGACGTATTTTCCCTTTCCATTAAACGTATTTATAACCAACCAGCAGCCTATCACTTAATAAAAAAATATGAAATTTGATGATCACTACGTGTGAAAAACATATTGCAGGATTTCGTACACCGTTAACAGATTTAACCATTCGTTAAACAAGAGTGTTTTTTATTTGAGAATTAAGTCGCAAAATCGACTATTTTTGCAAAGCTTGTCGGTAGTCGGCCTTGTTGAAAGCTGCGTCAGGAGGAGAAGGCGGTAGTGAGGTGTAGCGTCGGAAGCCGCTGGCGCCGATCCAATTGAGAGCGAACAGACAACCGCCGGTGAGCACGCACCATCGCACGTACCTCGGTGCGTAGTATCAATTGTGTGGTGCGCGTCGTTATCACTCTGCTCACAGTCGCGGTGACGCCAGCACGCGAGCCGCCCGAGTTGAGTGCGCACGCGCACGATCCGAACGCCGCCAAACATACACGAACCGAACGCGAACACATTCGAACGAACTACGCCGCAAACTCGGCTTTATCCACTAGTGATCTATCCGACTTATTCCGAGGGATTTAATAAAGTGCTTTCTGGGAAGTGTAAGCTCGCGCGCATGGCGTGTTTACTTGGCCGAGACTGAATTCTATTAATACGATCGTGGTGCTATGACCGTGCAATGGAACGTAACACATCGGCGACAGATTGCCAAGTTTGCATAGGGATTTGTGGTGCGCGCTTGTCGTAAAACAATACTTAGCGTCTCGCCGGGTAAACACAGCGGCATTATTTGTCGTCTTGATATCAAGTGAGCAGTGTAACGTGAAGTGAGGGATTTTAATGGATGTTCTAAGCATGGTTCGAGGAAGATACTCTACTTCTGATATGTGAGTGTCGTCTAAACAAATATACCACAGTACATACAATGTAATAATGGTTTGACTTTTTCTTATTTAATTATACATTTACATGTAACCGTTTACTTATATGTATGTTTATGATATTACTTCAATTTCTTGTTTTTCCGAACACCTTGTTACACGAATTGCACTTTTATTTGGCATACGTGAAATGTTATATTAATTTGGCCAACACTTTCCAAATGCAGTCAATTATACGACTACGATGAAATATCTTATCCAACTACAACGAAATATCTCATGAATATTACACATACAATGTATTAAATTATTCCGTCGTACATCGTAGTATTACATTCATTTTAAGAATACTTTATCAAAGTAACTGCTTTTACTCGGATAACATTTTTGCTCGTTAACAAGACTTCATATAAATGTATCTATGTACGTACGTTTACGTACACGTATGTAAATATTGTTCGTGAGTCGTATAAACGATTGCAACCCTCCTTGCCCAGTGCTAATTACTTACAGCAACTTGAATTCGCAATAGGTTCACATGTTGTAAATATGGTACATATTATAGAAAATAAATTATTATTAATAACATCGGATCCATGGATGTGTGGATAGATGGACGAGTGGATGGATGTCTAGAATGGATAGGTGTATAGATGGATAGGTGGATGAATGGATACAGAGCTGGATAGAAGAATGTCTCCAAGAAGGTCAAGACTCACTTATCTTGACCAAATAGGTCAGATAATGCCTAAGGAGCAAGTTGCAAATATTCTAAATCGGAGAACGCGTTTAATGAGAGTGATGAATCTAAAAGCAACAACTCAGGTCAGTGGGGATAGAGACAACAGCTCTTCGTACTTTCTTCCTGTTCTGTAAGAGACGTATCACATTTATATACAATGTATAAAATCATAATAATTAATAAAATAATGTTAATTGTAACAAGCGAATGTGATTATATAGAACCGTAAATGTAAAATATATACTCGTACGTTATATCCATATTATGTACTGCGTTCGGTACCTACGGATTGTTGTTGACGCGCCGCACACGCCGACTCCCGACGATGATACCTACCACATGTCTACGTACACACAGTACATGCTTCCCGGTGTCAGCTGTGTTGACTGATGGCCCTTGGCATTCGTCTAAAACTGTAGTAACTTACATATTCACCTATATGTTTAGAAAAGTATGTCATTAGACCGTTTTTAGCTTTGTATTTCGCAAGATACAATCCGCCAGATCGAGTCTGTAGCAACATTTTTTGATGGTAGGTACAGTGTTTTTTCTACCTCTGAGTTTTAATTTTAAAATTACTTTAATCATTGTTTAGATCCGTCTGATTGATTTTGCTGATAATTTGAGATATCTCCCAGACTATATCTAAATATCATACCCTATTCAGTCCCAGCCTGTAATTCAGCTTTGACTGATTGTGAAACAAGGATGTGGTTACAAACTTCATACAATTTTTTTAATAAAACGGTTCGATATTTTTACGTTAGGGGTTATTTTACGCGAAACATTTAAGTCTACTATTAACTGACAACCCATCTCCTTAACTAGAGTTAAAAGTAGAGATTTTTTGTATTTAAAATTTTAATTAATTTTTATTTTTATGTATTTATAATTATCGTGAGAGTATAGTTCTTTTGTTATAAAAAGCAAAATAGCAAAAAATTACAAATATATAGCCTATGTTCTTTCTCACAGTTCAACCTATTTCCATATAAAATTTTATTATATTCCATTTAACGGTTCAATTGATATATTTAATAAGCAAATTTATCAGAGACAATGATAAGTTTGTTTAATTTTGCATTTAACATAACAGTGTAAAATATTATGTTAAATCCTTAATGCTCGGAAGTGAATTAACCCTTTAATAATGGCCGCGCTCATGAGTCCTGTTAAGTTCCATTAGTCTCCTGTATCTATCCACAACTGGCGACTGGCAGATTGGTCGTTAAACATACCAAGGTCGATCACGTGACGCTGCAGAGCGAATTATTCCGCTTACAACAAACTATGATTCCCAACAACAATTAGTTTTGCACTCGTCGTTCATTAGCAAATGTGCGTTTTTCGGCCACCAACAGTTTAATATTGGTATATTAGAGATATTCAATTAAAACATATTAAATCCAAGGTCAAATGGCCGATGGTGGTCGATCCATCTCGCTTTGCGGTCACTGTATCTTGTGTCCGCCTACGTGATCGTGTTACGTGGTGTTGCTATCATGCAGTAGTGTCATTGTGGACAGATATTGTGCAATTAGGTTTAATAAAATTGAATTTTTTATTTTGCGAAAGTCGTTTATCAGACCTTATAAAGTGGCGACTAGACGATTTATGAATTAGTATTTTTGCAAATTGTTGACAAATTATGCTTCAATGTTTATGAAGAACTTTCTATGGCCGGATGCGTCAGTTTACTTGACATTTGCAACCATTTAAATCCACGGGCGTTCATACTGTTGGACCATTTAAATCTAAGACGTACTGAAAAAACAGGTCGAGTTTAAGCTGAAATCAAAATCGTCCAAATGCGCAATGCAGTACTTACCTATAATGTAAATTGAATATTTATAGCGCCCAGTTACTTCTTAAGGAATACTTATCGGTCATCTGGTACCGTCTGCTCTTATACGTACGTACTGGTACTTGTCGTCATCCGGCAATTTGCATTGCGATCTGAATAGAGCATGTAGCGAAACGTGTTGTGTCGTCTCGTCGTCTGCTCTGAATCATGAAGCGCGCAATGAGTGGTCCCGTGTCGACCGTTTATTTGTGTCTGAGATTAGGTATGTCACATGTTAGAACACGTATTGGCTGTGTTGGTTCTGTGGTCAACGAAAGCTACTGCCGAGCCGAGGGTTGCGCGCTCGACTCCCACGCTGGCTGTATAATTGTGACAAACACGAGAGATTCTAAGAAACCTACATAACCACTCCAGATATTTACTCACTCAAAAATTTAAACCACACAGCGCTGCTAGAATGTAAGTTGGCACTCCACGTGAAACATGCGTTTTGTCGTTTTAAAAATTGATATCTGCTTCCTTCTACCTATAAACTAATCTCTGTAGAAAAGTTACCCCAAGCTCGTGCACAATGCTTATTTCGTGATAAAATTACAAACGTATCCATTGCGTAGCTCGTTCCACAGTATTTTACTGGATGTATTTTGGAGAGTGCGCGCAGGAACTACATAAACTAGTTCCCCCAGACCTCTTCACATCTTACATGAAATATTTAGACGCACAGCAGGATTTCACCCTCGTCTTGTAGATATCGCGATTGCTAGAACGAAGCGTCTCGGTTCCATATTTCTTATCCGGATAGCTAAGCAGCAGTGAGAAACCTATCGGCGTCTCGTTTTCCTGACAGATGTAACAAGACTCTTCAAAGCAAGGACGAATAGGCTTATCTTGGACATGTGTGGTCCATGGTAGGACGCTTCTAGGTTTCCCATCAGGCGGGCTCGCCGCCGGTCGCTAGCACATGATAAAATAAAATCTTTCAAGTGTATAAATAATGCATACTAATATAATTTGTAATATATTTTTTTTGTTATATGAAATATGCAACTTATTTGTTATTTAATTGCTAACTCTGGCACCGTTAGAATAAATCGAAAACAGAATAATTGAGCATAGTGTTTGAGGTGAACTAAACCCACATTTACCAATTCTTCTCGCACGCTTACGACATTCCGTTAGTTCAGGTGTATTTAGCGGACACTCAGGTGGATACTCGTAAATATACACGTTTCCATTTCCATACTGAATAATGCATAGTATGCACTATGAAGTTGGTTCTACAACGCTATGGCGTGTAATGTATTCCGGATTTCAATAACAAGACACATAAACTTGGGACTTTTGCGGTTAATCATGTATATACGAGAATGTGGTACGCTTGTGATTTAAGGAATTGCATTGCATTATTAATAACATAACATCACGCCTAAAATCCACGAATTGGTATGCAGAGAATTGTCGTACACTCCCACGTTTCACTGGTTACGATTGTGTCCCGTTATGGTATAGGTGGTGATGCTATTGTAATACAACCGACACAAATTAAAATTGGATTATTATTTTTACCTATATAAATAAATTTGGGTGTGTTAAATGTGTTTACATTCATTTGTGATTTCGATAGTTGTCTCCACGTGGAAAGTAATTCCCAACGTTTCTGCAATGTTCACTAGTTACTGGAGATTATATGTTAGCTCTAACCTCGGCCACATGACGCACTTTTGTTTGGCGGCCGGCCTCCCTGATGGATCGGACATACTGTACATTAAAAAAATATTTCCTGAAGCAATGTCGTTTGAACTTTGCTTGACAGTTACTTTACATTGCCGAGATATACCTAAATGAGCTCTTTTCGTTCACTGCTTTAGGGTTTACTTATAAAAGTAAATATGTATAACATAGGTAGATTGTAAAAAATAATGGGCTGCCTAAGGTTTCTTTTCATATATACTTACTTCATGATATCTAGAGGAGTATTAATTGTTCCCCAACCTCGTTCCTCAACCCGCGTACCAAGCGTAAGAATCATGTCCAAAAACCCCAGTTACACACTGATTATAATAATAATTTTAATTAAATTAAACTTTATATTTTATTTCGATTTAAAGTAGCATATACCTATTATAAAAGTAATAAAGGAAAAAGAAAATAACCAAGAAAACTCAGATAATTTTTTAAAATATACACTTGCATATATATTTACCATTTTCAATATAGGTACTATTTTAATATTAAAATATATTTTATTACCGGTTTGCAAGCTCACTGTACCTACATGTGGAGCTCAATAATAGGAAAATTTAATTCTATATACATTATACTATTGTATAATTTGCATGCCATTTTTTGTCTTAAGTTTAACCATTCTATTCACGTACGTACATTATTTAACATTACGTTTAATATTTCAGGGAATTATATAGTCAGTAAGAATCTAACAACTGGAGAGTACGATTAGCCGCTAACGGCATGATCAGCTGACGCGCGAACAGGACGCACCGTTTGCTCTCAATTTTTGTCGCGGCGTGCGTCCCGTCCGTGCGCACTACACTTAAATTATTCCATTAGTCTAGTCACCATTAAACTAATAGATGCATACGTTGACTGCGGGAGGGTAGGAGTACGACGCATAAAGGGTTCATTTGTAATAGCCCATTCACTAATGAATTAGGTCCTGAAATATCTCAGTTGCTTAGTATCTTGATTAGTGCGTCGTGTCTCTTAAAATTTTCTACTAACGCAAATCAATACATCAAACAATTAATTGATCATTCAATTATGATTCAGAGCAGGCACAAGCATGGACATGGACAATGACGGTTTCCTGATCGGACGGATTTCCATTACTGTCATTTGGCTATCAATATAAGGATTTTTTTATTGTTCCTCTCGTATCGTTCCTTTATCACAATGAGGAGCCATAAGAGCTTAGAGCCTAAGAGCCTAGTGTGCCACGCTGGACTTAGGCCTAGTTTGCAAACCTCTTATAACTTGGAAAACAGTGTGTGTGACAATTAAGGTGAAGGTTCAAGAAAGTAACATAAAATTTAAAAAACACAAGTTTAGCACAAACGTATATTCAAATATGCGTGTAAGGATTCAAAATTCGAGAATTTTAGAATACATACAAGCGGGTTAACCGAAAAATACATAAATTGTAATAGCACTAGTCTATTTAAAACAATGTTTTACTCATATAGTATAAAATATACACATACACTATGTCCACTTACAGTATTTCATTTTACTCGTATAGTATAAGATATACACTTACAGTGTATGTACAGGGTCGATGGTCCCGATATAATAAAGATAGCTATCATATATTATATTACCTATCAAACTCATTGTAACAGTATACTGCATGAGTTGTGCAGTAGAACATCTATTCATAAACAGTAAAAGACACTGGATCAGCTAATTGGTGGTTTGTCTCCTACCGCTTGTCTAGTACCTAACCAATGGAAGAGCAAAACATACATTAGCTCAGACGTCGATTAGTTTGGAGTATAACTGTGAATATCAATATATGTACGTATAATATTAAGGACGTTTCAATCGGTTTATGTATCTAACCAAATAGTCTTTGCACACATTAATTTAATCACAGTCGAAGGGGAGCGTATGTACAATGTCGAATGGTATACAGTTGTAGTGTAGCGACGAAGCGAAATGGACAATCACGCTGATGTAGAGACAGAGATGAAAAGTTTCCAGTGGCTCAGATTGTCGTTCCTTGTCTTCAGCATAAAGAACAGCATGTGTGACATTGTGTGTATCTGTGCTTGCGGTCGTATTAGTACCTACATACCAAGATATAGACTTGTGATTGTTCTATCGCGAGACTTTGTTTTTACTAATGCATTGTTTTTTTCTCAATTTTTTGTAACATGCACTTATTTATTACATACAGATACAATGAGTCATCATATATTATAAAACGAACAAATAGGTATCATGAACGGTCACATTTAGTCACCGTGTTAGATTGGCGTGCGTAATTTTCTAAAGACGAAATTATTCAACAAACGACGGCACGTAATATTTCATCATCGCCGAAATGGAAACGTTTCGGAAGTGCCTAACTACGCGACGTGCATGGTATAGCGTAGGGTGGTGGGGGTGCCCGGGTTATGATTTGCGTACCTACATATACATATGTTGTCCGAGGCGTGCCTCGCGCACGATCCGATGACCATATCTGGTTTCAATGTGCGTTGTGTGTGATGCGCATTCGGCCGGCGCGTCGCCGCGCGTCGCCGCGTTTGCTCTGTTTCTGCGCGCGCGTTCATTTTAACACCATTGAACACTGACAATTGACTTTTTTATGTATGTGCGATGGTTCCCTTATCAATAGATATACAGCGAAATCAAAATGCATGACGCTACTTAAATAGAATACGTTTTTAAACAATCTATGTGTGCAATAATAATGACATTTGTAACCGATGCCTCCATTATGGACTGACAATGATTTATAGTATAATTATTTATTTTGTCACGCCAGGAGGAGCCCTATCAGATACCTACGCAAAAGTCGTGTGTCGAATATCTTCATCGTTACCTCATGTTCGTCTCTTACGCTTTTCAATCTTCATGAATACTCGCCGATTTAAATCATTTATTGATTTGTTAATACAGTAGAACCACGATAACTCAAACCTCAATAACTTAAAACTCTTCAAAAAGTAATACGTTCCCTTCCTATCAGAGCCTAAAACCTCTACAACTTAAAATACGCAACCTCTATAATTTAAATAAATAATCTCAGTATTGGCCCTCCGTAACTTAAAGAAATGTTTCCACAACCTCTATTATATAAAATTGTTTGACAATGACTCCTTTCAAAATAATGTACTTTTGGTATTTATTGCATGCACATATTCACTAATTAAATTGTTAACGTAAATAATACATATGTCATCTATTGTTTCCTTCTTAGAAATTCTTAAAAGCTATATTTGCGGCGGGTAGGATTAGGACAAAAGCTTTACTTGGATCATAAGTTTTTGATCACTGTCCTGGAAACATAGCTTTACATCTACTGTGTGATAAAACTTGCTTAAAATGAGTTCAAAAAGAAAATTAACAACACTAACATACGCTGATAAATAAAAAGTTGTAGAAGCAGTGAAAAATGGATTGAAAGGAAAGAAGTTGAAGAAAACGAAACCTTTTATTGTTCTTTTATTTTCATGTAAGGGAGTAAGGGATGTAAGGGAGGGTAATTTTTCTTGATTTATGACCCTCCCTCCCCCCATATAACGTTTTTCTCTACCCTCCCCCCTCCTTTCATAATCGTTACGTAACACCGAAATGATCATTTTTACCTAAAAGTCACAGATAAGTTTGCGCAAAGTATCGGTAAGTCCTTGGTAATAAATACAAAATACATAACACAAAATATAAAATAAAAAAACATAAATACCTTTTTTTTATAATAAATAATGATAATGGAGAGGCGTTCAATTTTTAAATAGACGTTCTTTACAACAGAATGATTCTCCGAAACAAACGAAAATGGTTGCCATTT
>DWEJ01000437.1:0-16872 GCA_018245835.1 Mysoria sejanus stolli | reverse complement strand
GGTATACACTTGAGGGTGACAGACTAGGGCTTAAAAATCATTCGACATAAAAGATCCATTTTCAACTGTGCGGTATGTATTGTTCGATGATAACTAGTAGAGTAAGACGGTTGTGATTTGTATACTTCTATTTACCACTGTCATTAAGACACCTTGCCAACCCCCTTCCCCCCCCTTCTCCGCAATATAATTAACAATGCAATTTAACATTCCTACAAGTGTACGTATCCAGGTATATGTCGCACCTACTGAATTATACGCAAGGTATGTCCCCCCATGAAATACACTTGTGAAGTGTCGATGACCAAACATTACAAATGCAAGAGGCATTAAGGAAAATTTTGGACGAGACCTTGTTTACGAAACATCACGCATGTGTTTTAAGGAGGGCAAAAGAGTGCGGGCAGAGGAGAGTAGGACACTCCCGCGATTCCCTTGCCATGTTATACGTGCCACCGTGGAACAGGGGGTGTGAATGTTTGCAGTTACAAAGTTCTAGTAAATGGTCAAGTGGAGCGCACGACCGCGAGTAAAAATAGACATAAATCGATCCTTTTATTCGTGTCACTTGTTTGCAACCTCATCAGGGATTGGTCGAGAGGAACACAGCTTGCATTTATAAAGAAAATAAGGCTGCTTACACAGTAACTATTACTTTACACTGTCTGTATATTGTACCTTTTTCTTTTACTCATTAGCATCAATTTTTATTTTTTATAACACAGGTTTTATTTATTATTTTCCATCACGCCTCTATTTCCCCAATGATTAGACAAAGGAGTAATGTATTGTGAATTTTCACCAGCTATGTTATACATCTCACTATGGAGTATATAGTCTATTGCCATACACTGGGCACAAATACAGTCTCCGAGGTACTACTAAAAATTTTAACTAAAAATTCTAGTTACAAAAATCCAATTGTATCCAATTGTAATTGTATTGAAGTCAGAACCTTTGGACCGGTATTCGCGCTTGTAACCACTCGACCAAGGAGACTACCATTTATTCTGCCTGATCTCTTCTTCTAACCTCTTCACGATTATAGGCGTTATGTTTCGTTTATAGTTGATTTTTCATGGTAGAATATGATGTATAACCGTTAAAGTAACGGAAATCTTCTGTAAGGAATACGATTTATAAAAACTAACAATGACCGCTGAGGCCGCCATGTTTTATTGTTCTAATGAATAAGTACCCCTGTGTGCAGGAACAATATGCGTGCCGACATTTTGCAAAGCAATCATTCATAGCATCAATATTATGAGCGTGGACCCTGCTATGTTGCAACGAACGAACCATTATTTATATGAAGTTCCAAATTTCTTCATTCAAATCTTCAAAATAAAAGAGGTTTGCTAATAGGAGACATCAGTTGTAGGTGTAATGCTATTGATTTGAACATTTACAAAAAATAACATTAAACACGTTTTTACATACCCCTTAAAGATAACACCTTTATACTTTGGGCTATCTTTATTTTTAGTCGTATTTCAAGCAATTTTGAAACGACAAGACACGCGGACTTAGATATAACATATAAATTTATGCTACTAAGTAAAAAAATACATTTCATCTTTATTCAATGAAGTCTTAAATTGTTTTTGTATTAATTTAATATGTCCAAGAAAAAAATATACAAGATCTTAATACCTAAATACCTACCGAGAAGCTGTTTGTGCAGTAACAAAAGACAATAACAAATAGTCCGTCGAGGCACGTCGCAAAGTTGTACCGATTCCAGATTCCTAGAGAACGGGCGGGCGCGAGTCTGCGAGACCTCTAACTAAGAACCTCTCGGTTCGTGGTTAACTGGTACATAAGTATGCAGTCGTACCGCGTTCCATACTTTCTGGAATGAGGTACTGGTCAGCGCCGAACAAGGCAGGGTTGCAATATAAATTGTGAGACATTGCATGGTGAATACAGTTGTCTTTGTAGCCGTTAGTTTAGATTTTCGAAAAGTTAATAGTTGTATGAAAAGTGATTAATGCGGAAGGAGTACGGCAACTCGGTATCCTCTGCCTATCCCGTAAAGGATCTCGCGTAATGAATAAATAGATCATTATCAATATATCGTTTTAATAAAGAAACTTTTCAGCGTAATATTACAAATTAATTTGTAATATTATAAATTGGACGCATAAGTGTACGCACGTGAACAAACGTTTGCTTGTATAAATGTAAGTATAATTTATATGTACATATGTATGTATTTATTCACAAGTGGAATTTGTGTAGAACTGCCGTAAAATTTTAAAACGTTTGCACGTGCTGCCATTCCGCATTGGCAAAATTTCTTGCCGTAGGTGGCGTACGCGAATTATTTATTCAGGAATGGTGATTTTAAAAATTGAATACCATCAGAGAATGTTTTAGCTCTCGTAGTTGTAAGTAAATAAACTTTAGCGTTTAACTTCGCGAAACTCAAAACGGTTTCGTGATTAATGGCTCTTATATCATTTAACTTTAATAAAAATGAATAATTTAAATGACCACGATATAAAAGGTTCATTTAAAAAAAACAAGTTGTAAGTAACAAATGTATGTAGGTACTTCTTTTGGGAGGACCCCAACCGATTTATTTTTAACGCAAGGTACCTATTATTTACCGATTTTATGTCAAGTTTGGTTCGGTGTCACTTGAATAATAAAAAGGGTCTCCAGGATTTGCTTTGGTTTTCACAGATTATTTCCGAATTGACATTTCTGGTTTCGGCAGCTGCCAATGAAACATTTCACTTCCTGCCCCAGTCAGCTCACTCTAAAAAAAATTCTCTTCATTATGTAGAAGCTATCACCATTTTCTTTATAGGAAGGTAATATAATTAATTTTAACAATTTGTTATATGTATATTTATAATGTGGTCTTATGTGGAATTATTAATAATAGCCGGTACACAAAAACAAAATTACGTAGGCAGAAAAATATTAATATTCTCAACGGATTGTAAAACTACGCGCTTGACAAATCTAAATAATGTAAAATAATAATAGGATAGTAAACGATCATATTTTTAGAATCGCCATCAAGTTGGTTATCGAACTTAATAATTATTTAAGCCCATTTCAAAGTAACCAAATTATAATTTACTAATTGTTTTTTCAGTTGCCACATTGTATTATAAAAAAATGATTATTAATCTTTCTATTTTATACGTGATAGTAGGTTATCAAGCATCATCGGAGGGATCATAATTTATCTCTTCGTTACCAAATTTTCTGAGAAATTCAAATGAGACTCACTCTACCGTCAGTGTTTCACAATAAATGATAAGCTAGTACAAACTGGGTCTCAGAGAGCAAAACCGTGGCAGATCCGGAGTGGAGGCATTGAACCTCGTCGGCATATTGCGATGCTTCATTGCTCGTATTTACTAGCCCGAGACTGGAATAGGCAGATGGGCGAAATTTTAAAGATGGTCTTGTACTAATAAAAAGTTACTTATAAAACCATATGAAGTCAATTTCTATGGTTCAAAGTCTCCACATAATACTGTAAATCGACCAACAGACTATAAATATATGAAGTAAATATTTTATTTCATTTTTATTAGTTACTTGTAATAGAGTCAAGTAGAAATAAAAAAATCTAACAAAGTGAGGATTTAGTATGGCATCGAATTTTTCCAGGTAGTATTCGGCAGTTCTGGAACAAACTTTAAGTAAAAAAGGAATAGGCAACTTGGCCTAAATATAAGCGAATCTCGTTTCAACCTCCTTAGATTTGCTGGTGCCCTAGTTATACTAAGAAAAAAAAATATTACCCAAGGAAAACCACGGTTTGAAGTGCATTACAATGAAAATAAAATACATTATACAAGTCAGAAGAATATCGCGTTCGAAGCACAAACATTCAAATATGTATATATAAAAAAATGAGGCAATATCATACCCTATTTGGGTAAAATGATAAGTCCCATAAATGAGATGATCAACGGATGGGTGTACAAACAATATTGGTCCTCCAGTTAGTAAAACGTCACAAAAATTTTAAATAAAATAACGGCTTGTAAAAAAACATTTAATTCCTGTATCTATTTGCATAAATAATGCTAATCAATTTGGGATGCTTGGGTAACTCGAAAAAAAAAACTGAAAATGTCAAAAGGCAATGGAAAGAAGGTTGTTGGCAATGAATTCAAGAGTTAGAACCAACGACCACAATAACAAACAACAAATGGTACTGGGTAGAGATGTATCCCACCAAAACGTCATCTGTTGATGGGGATGTTAAAATCTCTAAGTGGGAGTACTGCTTTACTCAACTGCCTACCTCACATTAGAATGTGTGGTGTCACGTTATACAATCTGTTCTTAACTTATTATCGGAATTGCGATATAATACATCTTTTACTATGGAAACTTCTCCAATTTCCTCATCGACAAGAACAAAGCCACAATTAATAATTCGTCGCCAATATCTTTTGATCATGGAATCCCGCTCACATAGTGAAAGTAACGTAACTTGACGCCTGTAATCGCCGAAGAGGTAGGCAGAGGAATGCAGAACATTCTCGTAATAGTGAAAGTATTCGATTAATTGTACCATTCCTTCAAATCTTATCTGCCTGGATAATAATTTTATGGTTAGATTATTAAATTAAATTAAATGCAATATACAGTATGTATGTACAGATTTGTTGAGAATAAAAAGTTTTGCTGTTTTAGCGGCTCTCGTCCCAGAAAGGTCTGTAGGATCTCACCGCAACGCTTTAATATTAATAACCCCATAGAGCAAAGCTCCTGCAGCTGGCTGCTAGCTAGTGAGTGTGCTCAGTACGACCGACTCACGCCTTTATGGCTGTGTTTACAGCCACCGTCGCCAGCATGCTCGCTCCTTAAAAATGCACTTTCTTGTCAACGTCTTGAACTATTATAATGCCTTGCAGTTTCATTCCTGTCCCTGTCCTCTTATAAAAAGGTAAAATTGAAAAGAGTAAAATGAAAACACTGCTAATTTGTTATTGTGATGCTACTACTAACGCAACCGTTATTAACGGACCTTTTCCGAGGTCTGTAATTAAATATGAATTCGTGTGGCGGTAACACAGGACAGAAAATTAGCCGTAAAAGATGTATACATTTTTTTTGACATTAAATCCAAATACCACACTGATATTTTGGAAATTAAAGGTTTGGGTTAACGAATATACTTGATTTTCAGTCAAATACAAATACTATCATATGTGTTTAGTGACTTTTGAAAAGAAATCTTAAAAAAGGTTCATTCCTAAAGATATACGATGATAGCAGTTCTCAGTAGACAACTGGTCTTCCTTTTAAAAACTTGAAAGAGAAGCTTTTACAAAGATATGAGAAAGTTTACTTTCTTGTAGTTTACAACTTGCGCTTGTCCTTATACGTAAAGTATCATGTTTATGAAACAATCATTAAGTAAGGACAAACAAACATCCATGAAAACATATAACATCACGCGTGTAATCCCCGAAGAGCGAGGCTGAGGAATGTAGTGCATCCTCACAACTAATGATATAAATAAACATAGAAATATTGAACATATAAATATTGAAAAAAATAATTAATGAAATAAAAGTTTCTTTCTTTAATAAGCTAAAGCAATATTCATCAGCGCATAATAAGATGCTAAGATTTAATAAAGTAGATCCTGCCTTTGTGGACATACCAAGCATGCTGAGATTTAATAACACGGGTCCAGGCTTTACGAAATTAACTCAAAAAGCCGTTTTAAATATGTAAAACGTCGGACGAACGTTGCTGTCACCAGAAGCTGTGAAGCGCACGGAACAGACGACTAAAGTGTAAAAACTAACTAGATCAAAACAGTACTCATATTTCAATAGGCTCACCACCTATTCCATAGCGGGACGTATTCGTTACTCTGCCTACTTCTTCATGGGTTACAACTATGATGTTACCGTTTTACGTAAATCAAAAAAGTCATCAGTATCGTTCACCTAGTCATTGCAAGCGGAGCTCTTAAGCAAGAACTCCCGCGTTCGATACTCCGGTCTGGCAAAGTATTATTGGCTTTTTTACTTGAAATTGTTCCCGGTATGTGACCATAGGCACAAACCCTTTTCCATCGGAAGTAAAACATAACTTGTAATAAAAGTACAACTTTCCTTTGCCTATTGCTTCGGGATAATACAAGAGTGAAGTAATGAATACATAACATGTTATATTAGATCTAAAGATAGAAGTTTTATGAAAAAGCAACTCTACAATAAATGTCAGAAGTCTTAAGTATTTTCTATGCATGAATGTACATTTCATAGCATTCACGTACAAGTATGAAAATATTATAACTTTTAGTATGTCGCGACTGGATGTCAAGTTGGCTACATTCTACATTCGACTGAGTTGTGTTGAACTGAAACAATGTTGCCATTACTACTAAACTGTGCAAAGTATTTCAAGGTGAGTAGAGTGGTGTACAGAAATGTATAAGTGAAAATCTATAGATAACCAATTCACTAATGTAACAGAGCTCCTTTACTAAAGTGGATTAATGAGAAAATGCTAGTGCTTTATAGAGTAACATCGTGATATAAAACTTGGTTTTATAACGAAAGTGCTATTTAATATGACCTCTACATTAAAATACACTATTAAACGTAAGAAATGTAAAATCACGCTTGCAATCCGCGTGGAGGTAGACAGAGGAGTGAAGTACACTCCCTCCTTTCATCAGCTTACATTCACCATGGACTATCCGTTATTGTTATATTATAGTCATAAGAAAAATTGATTTTAAGTCAAGCAAATACTCAACATTATGTATAAAAACTAATGTAATATACTAACTAATATAATAATATTGCCTTGTTAGTCGATTGAGTACGAGCACGCCTGTCGATCGACAAGCTCCAGGATTCCAGTCCGCGGTCTTACATTATTGTACTTTTCTAATTGGAATTTCTAGAAATGGCTCGCAGTATGAGTTTGTGCCCGGTGTATGGCAATAGGCTTACCATCTACTCCATTGAGGGACGTAACCGTAATTGGTGAAGCGTGCTAATGTACCTGCGATCCTCTGCCTACCTCTTCAGGGAATACAACCATGACGTTACATTATCGACGCATTAGCTGTTTTATCATCATCATCAGCCTGTTTCAGTCCACTGCTGGACCTCGGACCCCTTCCTCCAAAGGGGATTGTGGCTGTACGCCACACGGTGAGCATGTGAGTTTAAGCGGAGAGTCGTACATATAAAATGATAAAAAGAAGAGTACCGATCTATAATGATGGAAGAAATGATAGATATGTAACATATAATTACTATTACAAGGACATTACAACCATGATACGTCATTTTGGTTGTGGTGCACAAAGCTGGTTAGGGAGAATGAAATATTAAAAACGTGACGTCACTGTAAACGTATATTGAGTGCTACGTATAAACTTGTGTATAAACTATAAGGTACATTCAATATGCCAGCCGCTGCCACTTTTGCGTGCGTGCTCGTGAATGCATTTCTGTAAGGCCGCTTGTTTTCACGTCCTCGAAGTCGCTGAAAGACTTATTCAGACACTAGCTTCGCCGCCGGCGCTGCATGCATTATGTGGGTTCCATAACCTTTCGGCTTCAGGAAGATGGGTTAAAGTTGCGACTACGTAATTTGTTCCGGTAAACCTTGCGACTTGAAGTAATGTGTCATGTCATTTCATTGTTCTTACACCTTTACGCCCGATCCCTTACGGGATTGTCAGAGGGTATGACTATTATTTAATGTAACAATTTATTTCTAATACTAGCTGACACAACAAACGGTATTCTGCCATCAATGTTGTTTCTAGTTAATATTTTGGTTACTAAATAAAAAATAAAGAATCTAATGAATTGTGTTTGAATGTTCTAAATATTTAAAAACGAACGACGGTTAAATTATATGGATATCGTTCATACAAAAACACTAAAATCGGGATTATAAAATGGACGGTGGGGGCATAAAGTTAAAAATGTTAGGTCATAGCTATTTTTTTACGCCAAGTCTAAAAAAAACTCAAATAGATTTTTTTCTGGATAGGGCCAATCTTATTACTACTATTCTTAGACCTAACAAATATAAACAAAGAAAATCATAAAAATTTGTCAAACTGTTTCGCAGTAGTTTCACTATTAACAGGGTGTTACGAGATTTTTGTATATTAGAAGATTGTAGCATTAACTTTAGAGCTTAAGTGAAAAAAAACTTGAAAAACACACCAAAATTGTAGCGAATCTGTTACCAATCAAAACAATTAGTATAATAAACATTTTCAATGAAAAATCGGTCGACATTTTGAGATATGTTACTGTCGCCGATATGTTACTAACGCCGAGACGATCTTCTCACACAAAGTCTAAGTTCTAACTTGGTCGTATATCGAAGCCCCTTTAATAATCTTCTACCCTACTTATATAGTTTTATCATTGAAAGTCAAATATCAATTAATTAACCGAATAAGTAACAATCAGAGAATCGAATAAATAATCAATATCAACAATGTAAGGATCAACTATAATACGCCATATCCTTTGTGGGACTAATGAGTAATTGGTAACAGATATAAAACTTTTATTTCAATAATGATGGGTTTATTTACGAGACAAGATATAGAAAACGCGTAATTGAAAGGAAATAAAACAATTTCATGTTACAATTAGATTGTCATGGCGACTTTCTACCACAACATGAGTTACACAGGCGTGATGTTATGTTAATCTAATGCAATACAAAGTAGGTACAATTCCTTAAGAAATATTGGTCACTTGTTGAGGCTGGTGAAGTTTTCGAAAGAATGATGAAATAAAACGGAAACGAATAAATTATTTTTCTTCACTGTTATTGAGTTTTGTACATTCCGAATGAGCCATTTCAGGATATATGCAAGAAAATCCATTCGGCCTTTAATAATTGTTTATAGGAACTTTCTAATATTTTATAACAACGACAATTTTGGTAAAGTGCCTCGTCTGATTTAACCTTAATCAAAACTTTGATAGCCGAGTCGTAATACATTTTTTAAGTGCGCAAAAAGTTACAATACAACTTATTTCAGCACTGCCGTTAAATTTAGAACCATTGTAAAATAAACTTTACTGTTTCATTGGTTTAGTGATGCAAGCGCGACTGCAAGGATTGAGTTCGATTCCCCGTTCAGAAAGTGTTTTTTTAGGTTTTTTTTCGAAATTTTCATTGATAGTTCGAAGTGTTGATTTATGCCCAATGTATAGTAATATTCCCAACCCTTATTCTAAGAGATTTATAAGTCATGAAAAATGAGAGTACGGCACATCTCCTACCTACCAAAATATTTATGTACGGTATGTTATAAAATAAAATTTAATTTTATCTATCTAAAATTAATAATGTCCTACGGCACACCCCTCTGTAAACAGCACATAACAGAAGTTACTAATGAACAAATTTGAAATAAAGCATCATATATGAGCTTATTTTTACCGTAAAGGCTATTTAAAACAATATTTACTCATGTAATCTAAACGAGACATCTGGGTCATG
The DNA here is from genome assembly GCA_018245835.1 of Mysoria sejanus stolli. NCBI lineage: Eukaryota > Metazoa > Arthropoda > Insecta > Lepidoptera > Hesperiidae > Mysarbia > Mysarbia sejanus. Next base: position 7,380 of record DWEJ01000437.1, on the reverse strand, counting down.
CAATTACTTAAACATTTCAATTATTATTACATTCATAGGACGGTGGCGGCTAATATAATTTACGTTCGGTCATTTTTATGAGCAACTGTGATTTATGTGACTTTTGTCGTAAGGCAAATGTAAGTATGTAAATATTGATTGCTTTACAAAAGTCTACCGATAGAACTTGGCATCATATAAATTCCCACATCTGGGAACCGACATTGATATTTCGTTATGCATTTTAAACGACTAAGGAACAATTAAGGTCGACACAGACGGAACTAAAATATATATTAATATATTGTGCTATATTATTATATTATAGCAAACCACCACAGATCACAGGTTTGTTATATTTTTGCGGTCATTATCCGCGCAATAATGTCTTGCTGTGCCAAGATACGTCTTGCTATATATGTTAACTATTTTGATGACATGATGATATATGTATAATATAGCTCGATGTGCGGACACTCCAACGTTATTATTGAAAATTTAACACATCATAATATGTCTGGCTGTAATATATTTTCATATGTAGACATGTTTAAAAAACATCTGAATTCCATTACATTGAACAATGGAAATAGGCTTTTGTTAGTAATTTGGCTAATATACGAATTTAGACGTAAAAAGTTGATAAGCTATTAACGACTATCGTACTGTCATGATATGGTAATATGAGGTGATTATAAGCTTCATGATAATTTGTCAAATGACGATGTTTGGCATATTAAACTAAATTAAAGTTATTTTTCATGTAGATGAATAAGGATCTGTTCAGATAGACCGACTCGGTGAGCAGTTGATCATACTTAAAACTGAACTTAGCAAATTTCAGTATAGTCTATTTATACATATCAATTGTTTTGTGATGTCAGTCAGACTCCCTCTTGGCATAAAATAAATCAAATGTAAAAATAAACTTTATCGAAGTATGTTAAAGTTATATTTTGAATGTGATCCAAACGTGCTCTACTCTGCGAGCCGGTCTATCTGAAAAGACCCTTAGAGTAACGAATTTGTGTATAAGTGATAACATACCAAATACTACAACCAATATTACCGACATGGATATTATGTACACAGTGATCCAAAATAAGTGCACAACGGAGTCAATTACGGAACATGTATGCCCAGCAGTGGACTGAGACATGCTATTGTCGCAATAACGTCACTTAATTGACAATTTAAAATAACAAAAGCAATCAGCATATTACAGTTTAGGAATAATACCTGCTCCCAAGACTTGAGAAACGTCCTTGTATTTGTAAAATATTAATTCGCGGGGCACGTGCCTGCCTCCCTATGCATGGGCGAATTGCGGAGTCTGGCGTTAATTAGCTATTGAATATTTCAGAGTCACTTTAACTTAGCGAAGTTTGCTCAAGTCTTTGATTGAGTTGTGAGCCGTGAGTGAATTCTATTAATGTTACGTAACAGCACCTGTTTATAGCGTATATTGCTTATTTATAGACTTATGAGTGAGATTTAGATCATTTAAAGAGTTATATTAATACTTTGACTGCCTTGTTGAGCGTGTTGATTGCAAGTGCGACTACCGATCGGGAGGTCTCGAGTTCGATTTTTAGATCGAACACTACAAAAATTTTCTAATTTAGATTTTCTAGTAGTGGTTCGGAGTCTGGATATGTGGCCGTGGCAGGGCAATAGGCTCACAACCTATACTATAGTGGCACGTAAACATAACTGGTGAAACGTGGGAGTGTTCTGCATTCCTCTGCTGAATCGTTCTAAAGTTATGTTATATTAATACTCCTTAATACATGAAATTTATAATATGACAGGTGAAAAGTGGAAGCACTCCGTTCTTCTGCCTATCTAGAATATAATAAAACTATTAATATTACTGTCTGTCTGTTCAGAAAAAATATGAGTTAAACCTGCAAGTAATTTAATCCCATAATAAGATTATGTAAAGAAAAGTCAAATCAAATCCAAGTTTTTCTATTTAAATATTAATTAATCAATCAATCAATAACATTATATATTTTATGTTAAATTTTTGTTAAGTGGAGTTGATCTCTACGTAATAAAAATTTACAGGATAATTATAATATAAGCAACTGAAATTTATGATATAAATACAAAGGTAAAACAGATATCTCACTGTTGTGTTTTATTATTTAAAATTATTTGGATTATATTCATTATCTTAGATTTATTCAGATGATAATTACAATTTTGCATTTGATAAAAACAGTCCACCAAAACGCAACTTAAATTTTATTGTTCAGATTTATTTAAGTCATTTTCACAGTTTGAATCATACTGATAAAAAAGTTACTTTTAACATAAGAATATATCTGGAATCAAGTGTTTAAAATTATCTGAGAAACTATGATTTACATTCATGTAGCAGTATTTTTGTTTACAAAATACATATGTACTTCACAAACTATATTTAACAATAGAATGTGATTATGATACGAATAAGACTTTATGATACTTAAATAAAGGTTCTTGATTTTAAATGTGTACTGGGTAACAGAAGACACCTCAAGACACACAATTCACTTAAAAAAGGCCACATTTGTAATTGGTCCTAATTGGTCATCACAGCAGCCCACCAACATTCAGTACTAGTCAGAGATTTTATTGACACATCACCACAGGTAATGGTTATTATTTAAATTACTTTCAAACTTTTTGAATTTGCAACAACTTGCCTACCTCATTAGTTGCATGATTGGAAGTACCTGCTGATCATAAGGTCTTGGGTTCAACTCTTGAGTCAGGCGAGCTATTACCGAATTCTTCTAACTTTAAATTTCAGTAGTAGCAAAAAGTTGGATTTGTTTCTGATGTATGTCATTAGGCATATTTCTTTCATGAAAAAACTATGGAACATTGACTACCATAATAACATACTGTAGAAGGAACCTAGAGTAAACCTTAAATGTTTAACATTTGTTAAAGAGTAGTATTTAAGTGTTGACAGTAAACAATCATTTCATCACCACACCCGGTACCTGCCCGGCAGAGTGCACCAAGTGCCAAATATGTATGTGTTTTTATGGACCTCTACTGCTTCTTCTACTTTCATTACTGACTGTCTGAACAATATAGGTTCACCCCAAATTGAACAATCTATTTAATTAATAATTGAGATGAAATAACGATAATAATGAATCAAAGGGGAAATATAGTGTGAGCCAGCCCCCTTTTTGTACATCAGATAAGGGTTTAAACACTATCATGCAGTTTACCATCAAGGATCAATATAATACTTAGATTTATTAAAGTTTGGTTATATGAAACCATAAGTTAATAAAAAATAAATGAGAATGATAATTATAAATACAAAATCTTTTATAAATCTAGAAAATATAGAACAAATGAATATCTTAATAATTTATTTGTCCTTCAATTACTCAAGGTACACTTAGATTCCCAAAAATCATCAGTGTCTATACTTTGCCACACCTGCGATTGAATATCATGACCAATGCAGCCAATATATTAATAGGTCTGATCTACCTAAGATCACTTATTAGTTGTCAGCTCCAAGTAACTAGTTGGGCCACTTGTTGGTCTTTCAATAAATTATTTTAATATTGTATCAGTAAGTACACTTGGGTTTTTTGTATTGATAACTACAAATCACTAAAAAGTTTAAACAATTAAAATAGCATAAACGTTGGCTTTTACAGCAGTCGTAGCTGGTCGTAATTTTCGACATTATAACAATATTAGCATAATGTTGAAAAAATTCTTAAGCTTACTTACACACATACCTACATTCAAAATAATGTTTCTTAATATAACGTTATAATTAAAATTTATTCTTTAAGTTGTACATAAACCAATTTAAAGCGATTTTGTTATTCACACAAAACAACTTACCTGTAGTGTCTGCTGTACATGTTAATTGTATGAAGCTCAAAAGTACTAAAAAAGTTGTGTACATTTTCTTCGAATACATTTTGAACACCCGCTCTCTTTCTACCATTCCACGAAAAAAGTATTTATGCATTTCTCTTAGAATATAGAAATATTTCTTGTTACAACATATTTTTTACAGTTACTACAAAGTTTTACTTCAATGCCACTTTTAAATCTTAACTTCATTTTAAAACGGTTGCTAGGATTTTAGTATCACAACATTTACGATACAATAACACCTGTGGGATTTGCCTGGTTCTAAGCGAACAAGGTAGGAAAGTTCACTCAACTTTAACTGTCCTATAAAGTATCATTTCGTACTAGTTATATTCATGTTTTAATTGATTTGTATTGTAAAACTAATATATTTCAATGTAAAATAAGTATTATGTCACTATAACCCGGTTTATTAACTTTTATAGAACTTTAAAAGTTTTAAAAACTTTTTTACAATCACTTGCTTCGTTTGAAGGACGCGAACAAAACGCATGCATAGCGAGCTGACGGGTACGTTCACGTCGCGCACACCCGCACTTGTACAACATAACACAAACAAAAGTTTCCGCAGTAACTATCATTCGTTCTTTTAATATCGCGTAATGTTGCCATATTATAAAATACGTTAATTTTTCAAATTAAAGGTACTCTTAAACTAAATACTCCATTGATTATTATAATAATTATTACCGTCACAACAGCCAATCTCAATATATATTTTGTATAATACAAAAAGTACAAATTTCATGTAACTTTTTGAATTTGATGTGTTTTTCTTTTTTCTTATAAATGACAGCTTTGGAATTGCTTATAATATAGGTCGTAGTTTAAACTCCTATAAACAAAGTTTTAAACTTGATACAAATAACCTAAAGTTGTTATAACTCATTCATATATAATTTGTCAGTGTTTCGTATTACAGGTGCAGCAGAGTTAGATTGCATTCCACATAGGGTTCACAACGCCTAAAATACTCTTTTGGCCGTTCCACATTGCACCCATGATTCTTGTGGTCGCGGTGAAAACGTCACTAATGACATCATGACTCACGCTCACGTGGAGCTCGCAACGACCATTTCAAAATTTAGGACGTAGTCAAATGTTTGTTATTACTTTAACGCTCTAAACGCTTTATAATGTATTCCACTTGGGCTTACGATCACAACACTCGCGCCTTAGTGGAACGGTAAAATCCGTAGTTGTGAGCGTGATCGTTGTGAGAGCTTACTGGAACGCACCCGGGTGCATTCTAAAATCCCGGTCTTGAAATGGTAGTCTAGAGTACCACATGTGCGAGAATCATGACGTCATTAGTGACGCTTTCACCACGACGAATAGACTTGTGCACAGTCGGTCACCAAAGAGAGCGCTCCATTTAGTTCAAAATCTAATGATAAACTAGTTCGTCCTTATAGTTGATCAGTTTTTTTAATGATTTAGTAAAAATTATAAGGTAAGGAAAAAAATGTAATTATGATTATTGCATGTATAATTTATTTTTATTTAAAAAATACGAAGTATTGCATCTTAATGCAATACTTCATATTTTATTTACTATTCAGTAAAAATAATTAAAGCGTTAGTAAAAATACAAAGTATTGCATTAAGAGATCAAACTTTAATTTGTGTAACATAACATAATATTACGCCTGTAATCCACATAGAGGTAGGCAGAGGATTGTAGGACACTGCCATACACAGGGCAGATATCCAGACTCTCAGCCACTACTAAATAATTCAAGTTAGAAAAATTTCGTAGTACACGAGTCGGGAATCAAACTAAGGACCTCTCGATCGACAGTCGCGCTTGCAATCAATACCACTAACGAGGCAATTCATGTGTGTAACATAAGATTTTCTATACAAATGTTAATGAAAAAAATTAAATCATTTCTGTTAAAAATTACAGTCAACATTCAGTTTTGTTCCTGCTATGAAATGTAATCATATTACAATAAATAAAAAGTACCATATATGCCATAATATTAAACACGGATTATGCGAGTAGACATCGAATTTTGTCAAATATTTATTTAATCATTAGAATGTCGAGAAATAACGACTAAGAGCGAGATCGATGAACTAGTTCACATATTTCACTTACAGGAGCGCTCTTCCGGCCTTAGTCGTTGGCGAACTACCCAAGACTAGCGACAACGACAATTGTAGGCGCCATGTGGAACGGCCAAAAGAGTGTTACTACTATGATGTTACCATTTAACAATAAATTATCTATGCTGTTTATAAAAACGACATCGTAAATTTACAATTCCTAGGATGTGTAAATAATTTTATACAATGAAACTAATTTGTACACTTTAGTTGCACCCTGAAAAAACATATTGATGAAGTTCACGAAATAACTATTTTTAAATTATTATTTCTGTATAAAACTAAAATAACTGGTAATGAAATAACTAGTACATGAAATAAAGGATTTGGTTAAGATTCCAGATTGTTTAATAGATTTAGCCCCAAAATGAAACAATCAGAAATTGAAGTTAATATGAATTAAAAACACGCATTATAAATTCTTCAATGAAAACAATGCATTTAATCATTTAGTTTTAATTTTATCTATAAAAAATATATATTGTTTTCGATTATACACATTTTTGTACCTTTGTTATCTGTATTGGCAGAATAAACTTAGAATGTAACCAAACAGACAGATCTTCGAATGAATGTTCTTTCTTTCTCTTTCGGGATAACCTGTCATTTTGGATTGTTGAGGCGGGTTTTAAATCCTAGGTAATCACTGTTTTTATTTATGATAAAGAGAAAGAATTAGTATTATTAGTGTTCGTAGTTCATGTGTTGAGAATCGCCGACATTATTTTATTTGTTTTGGGGAAATATTAGTGCATAAGTGATGAATAACCTTTCGTTATAATGTTTTGACAACTTCTCGTGTGATGTGAACTATTTCACCTATGTTTTAAATTCTATTTCAGCCATGGTGCGTATGAACGTATTGAGTGATGCTCTCAAATCAATTCACAATGCTGAAAAGCGAGGTAAACGGCAAGTGCTGATTCGACCGTGCTCCAAAGTAATCGTCAAGTTTCTCACAGTAATGATGAAGCACGGTTACATCGGAGAATTCGAAATCGTAGACGATCATAGAGCTGGAAAAATTGTCGTCAATCTTACGGGCAGATTAAACAAATGTGGAGTTATTTCACCTCGATTTGATGTACCCATTAATGACATCGAGAGGTGGACTAACCTGTTACCTTCCAGACAGTTCGGGTAAGTACAACTGTATATCTGTTGAGTTTATTTGGCATTTAACAAGCTTATTCAGTTTTTTAGATGATATGAGTGTTTTGCTTGAACAATGTTATATACTTGTATCAAAAAATATTGAAATAAAAAAAAAACCCTTATTTTGAAAAGTAACCTCTTTAGCGTATTATGTGACATTTCCTTAAATGAAAGATAAATAGATAAATTTTAATAATTAGTTTGTGTGTTGAGTACAAGTATTCATAG
>DWEJ01000436.1:0-16873 GCA_018245835.1 Mysoria sejanus stolli | reverse complement strand
GGGTATTTGTCGGTATGCAGAGCAAAAGTTGTCGAGCGAAACGAATTCTGAAGGGCGGATCAAGGAATTTACCCAGTAAATTGGTTTCAGCTTGATGGTGGAGACAATTCAGCAGTGTTTTTTTACTTTATACAAATACCTTAAACGAATGCAAGGTATATGATATTAGGGGTTCGTTCTATTACAGCACACTACATGATATATTATCAGTCACAATTCCACTATTATACCTGACAATATATTTGGGTTCCATATCAGATCCACAGAATATAAGGCCTATTGATCTTACCGTAACTTTGTGAAATAATACAACTCAGGTCTAGCTGTTCTGTAGTACACATATGTCGATGTTATTTTGATGCTTCTATAGGTAACTTGACAATAACATATCCCAAAAACATTTCAAATAACATATATAAAGTATGTATGATTGTTCATATCTTAATTGTCTTCCTATATGAACAGTAGCTAGAGCTCGTTGTGCAGTCTTCAACAGATGCCTTCCTTACGCTTCGTTTCAAATTCAATCTCATTAATTTTTCTCTAGCACGAAAAATAAGCTCCGCTTTTTCTAATTTTCATTACTTCCTGTTTACCTACCAATATTTGGATAGTTTAAGACATTGATGTATAGTTTCTTAAAAAGCGGCATTATAGACGTTCACGAAAGATTCAAATTGTTTCTTCACATCTATGTAGAGTTCATTACTCATGTCTCCATTAATTAACTAGACAAGGTCTTTTGTATTCATTACTGATGTCGTCCAAGCAATTCGTCGATATTATTGAACGTTACAACTGCTGTTTATTTCGCGGATTTAAGACATCGGCAAAATACATTCGTGAAACATTCTAAATTTGCAATGTGATACATTCTAAATTTGCTGGACATGTTTGTTTTTTGTTCATATACTATATTATGTAGTCAAAGAGCACATGTTAAATCTGTATACATAGATATTGATTTGCAGTTTTTTTATTGTTTTGCAAATTTAAAGACAAAAAAATATTTTTCATTGCTTGGTGATGATGGTCGGAGCACAGCGGTATCAGTGCGTGGAGTACCACAGCACTCGCATTGCGCGTTACGGCGGGCGGGTGGGGCGGCGGCCAGTGACACGGCAGCCCGCCCCGAGACCGGCCGCCCCAGTGCTAGTGGCGCGCGGCAAGTTTACCGCCTCTCGCGAACAATAGTGCAAGTACTGCGTGTTCGTGAAAGTGCCAGTTCTCAGTGTTGCTGTGCATAAAGAAAAGTATGCGATCACTATTTCTGTGTTAAAAATAATTACATATAATTTTTATGTATCTTTTTAGTATTTATTACTTTAATTTATCAGACGTTCAGGAAACGCTATAAAGGCAATTTTTTTTCTCATATATAAAAGTAGTCTAATGGAGCGCACTGCTATAATTATACACAGATACGTTCAATGATCAAAACTCATTAAACAACGAAATTATTAACCCTTTGGTTCCCTAATTTCCAATCTAAATTCAACGAAATTCTTGTGCCCATTATAAATTTAAATAGTTAAGTTTTAACTATCAATATACATGTATTGCAAGTTAATTAGCGCGGCATATAAGTTAATATTAAATATAAAAAAGGATACAATAGTTTTATATAAGGCTTACCCAGTATTGAACATACATTATTCTTTTATATAATTATCTATTAGCGCATGCAGATCACGCACGAAGCTTACACGGTTCTATCCTTCGGTCGGATCTCAAAACTTTTTATACGGAAACGTACGTACGTTCTCTATTTCCACGCTTAGATAAATACATAGCTTAGGCTATAAATATAATTGTAGCAAAAGACAGTTCGGTGAAGGTTAACAGAAATAAATAAAACATGAATTGGTAATAAACTCTGGCAAAGCATCACGTCGCGGATCTAGACCGGAGTGTGTAATAAACGACTTTTATTGTATCGACGTAAATAAAGGGATGAATACGTCTACTAATAATATATTTACTACTACTAATAAAATACTAATAAAATACTTAATTGGCGTATTCACGATTGTAATTCCCGAAGAGGTAAGTAGGGGAGTGTAGTACCTGTACAACTACGTTTCATCAGTTTACATTCCACTATGGAGCAAGTCGTGAGTCTATTAACATAAATCGGGCTCATAACCACGAGCCGCTACTAAAAAATCTAATTAAGAAACAACCAATAATGCTCGACTCGGGATTCGAACCCAGGACCTCTCGATCGGCAGTCACGCTTGTAACCAACACGACCAAAGAAACAGTCACTTAATAGGTAACGTTTATAAGAAATACTTTATTAGTTATTGTTTAGGTATCGATCGTATTTTGATGACTGTATGCGACAAAGAATTGTGAGGTTACAAATTTGTGAGGTTACAATTCGTCCCTATTAAAGTCGATTACAATGTCGAAATCGAACTTTATTCTATTATCTACTGCTACCTAAATTTTATTGGCTTCAAAAACCTTTAAAATCTCTGTGGAATTATTTAGATTCCGTTCCACAGTTCCACAAGAACTCCACGGATTTTAGAGCCTAATTAACACCTAACGTAATTTGCATTTCAAAAGAGTGTGTCGAAATTTATTAAAACCCTAAAGGGGTTAGATTACGAATCGTATGTTTAGGCAAGACTTTTACATTCTTAAAAAAATAATAAAAAATTAATTTAATACGAAATGCTAAAGAAATCCAATATTGATCATTATACTCTTTCCGTATCAAATTTTAGAAACCAAGTGTATATATTTCAAAGAAATCATTCTTTATAAACGTTTATCCAAGTTTTACAACTTGATACAGTAATGCAAAATGTAAAGATTTATTCTATCTGCAACACGGCATATTCAGCTGCAAGTCTCCAGAACTTCAACCGAAATTCCTGCAACTCGCGCTAACGGTTATTTGAATAAATATGCTAAAACTTTCTTATGAAAATTAGTTTAATGAAGAATTTGCGGAAAATACGAAACACTTAAATAATTGTACGCCGTAGAGATGGCAGGACTTGGGTTAAGCTTGTCGAGGATTCAAGTTAAATTCTTTCACACTCAGCAACCTGCCGGGAAAGAATCGAAATTCAAGTTTCCGACTTAACCGAGTTGAAATGCTGTGTAAATCCATGAGCGTTAACAGCGTGATTATGGAACTAGATCATAATAGTTATAAGTGCATTTCAACGTTCGACATTATTTGTTTAGGAGAGTATTACCGCAACTGTGGGTAACACGTTACAGGGCTACAGACACCGCTATCTATATCAAGGAGTGATGTATTATTAATACTGTATTTACCAAAAATCATTAACTGTGTATGTTAAAAGGTCAAAACCGATATGATATCGCTGTATCCATTTACCACAAATAACGTAGCGGTCAGATGTTTTAATGACATTGGACTGAAAATTTACGATTTCATTGCGCGATTTTTCGCTCAATAAACGTTTTCAATCTTTCCAACTAAGACGAGTATAAGACGACTTAGACTTAAGCATTAAAGATATACTGTAAAATACAATACAAGAAGATTTTATACGGCTATTGTTGGTTTACGCAACTGAAAGATTTGTCTCTGCTGTATTTACTTTCTTTTGTGTTTAGAACATTTAAGCACGTGCGGCCGTGGGAACGAACCCACAATAAACATTGTTCGTTTCGTATTTTCGTGAGGGAAGTAAAATTGAAGTCAATTCTTTCATTGTGATCGGCTATAACATGATTTCTAACAATAAACACACTTAGTAAGAAAATATTTACTACATGTAACTACAGCTCTGACCGTTCGGGCGTTTAGAAATAATGGCGGATAAAAGAATGACAAAATAAGTATACAATTCTAATGTTGATGGGCGCAGGTGTCGAGGGAGACTGAAATGTCTAACTTGATTAAGCAGGTTAAAAGCTGGGTAATATGTTATTTAAAAGTCTCCGAAACCGGCGTGCGTGTGCATTGAAGGTTGTCTTAAAGAAGCACGACAGTTCTGTGAGGATAGAGATCCTTAGTGCTCGCTGTCTTCAACGAACTGGCGTGATGATTTTATATTAAAATAACAATGAATGTACTGAAATACAATGAATATTAGAGAGCTGTGAAAAGACCTACAGGGTGTTCGTAGACATGACAACTGTCCACAGTGTATGTTAAATAATAATAGAATGTTAAATAATAATAGAATGTTAAATAACAATAACTACAACGCTACTCATACGGAATAATCGCATGGGAATGAAAAAGTGCAAAACATTCACTTACATGAGCTCCCGCGATAAAAATAATGGGCTTGGGGGAAATATATGAATCTCACGGAGAAGCACGTGTCACTTGTTTTTTGTGTGTGTGTTTTTGTGTGAAGTATGAAGTGGTGCGCGTGTAGCACGCACCCTGTGTCAACGCAAAGCCGAACGGTATGTACACATTGTAAGCTTCAATGTAATTGTGTGTGAATTCAGATAAGTGGCCGGTAAAATCATTTAACGCATTCTGCGGATGATTGTCATTTGTGTACATCTGTGGCTTATTTTCACTGTTAACTTTTGTGCGCTGTAAAACGTATAATCATTATTACTATTATAATTAAATCGTCACGCCAGGTCCCTTGTGGAGTTGACAGAGAGTAACAAGTGCCAAATGTTTATGTACTTACAAATCTGTTGCCTCTCTTACGTAAATAACACTAGGAATGGATTCACACTATGTGGAAGGCGGTAACAAAGATACCGGCCTCCCTATCAACCAGTTATGTACATACACTGAACTTAGGTAACTTATTATTTCGACTGTATACAGTATGTTTGCAAAGTGTATTTATACTGAGTAAATGTTATGTTACATCGTAATATGGACGTGCTGCGTAATCATTGTAGGACAAACATAACTAATTAGGTGTATACCAGTTATTTTAATAAAGCAGACTTTTAATTTGTGTACGCACATGTATGCATGTGTTACCTAAACATACATAATCTATTCATGGTATACATTAAGCGAATCCAGTCCTTTTTAACGCTGTTTATGTTTCGTAGTTATTCTTATATTTCAGAAACAATTACACCATTAACTTCGTTACGTGCTAAGTATTTCAAAATATAAAATATAAAACTGTATTGGTGAACGAAGACATCTAGTACATCTTAGATTTCCCCATTAAGTTTCTTATGTTTATGTTTGTTTCATGCTTGCCGTCCCATTCTTGATTGGCGTGGCGGACTATAACGCTTATTCCACCTCATTTTGAATGGAGAATCGTGGTCAATAGTGGAATGACATTAACATTTAATTTCTTACAACAACCAAAAAATTTCTTATATCATTCACAATGTATGGCAAAAAATCTAACAAGGATTACTCGCAGTCAATTACAGGATCGACAGGGATCAGTGTTCGGTTGATTGGTTATTTGTTTGTTTTTGTGATTGATTGATTGCTAATAAAATAACGATCACGGGCAGATCTGTGGGTGGGGCAGATCCATGTGTGGGGTCGCTAGCACTCGACGCGCTAGTACTAGTACTTGATCCGTACGTCAACGATTAATAGCTCTTTGTTTACAGTCATCCGCCAAATGATATATCAATCATTACTTAATCACATGAGTTACGCGCTATAATTCGATGTAAACAAATGACTCCCAGCTCGAGGGATGTTTTGAAAACATACGGAACTTACTCTTAAAAAACGTTATGTTATAAACATGTGAGCCCTAACTCTATAGATGTTTTGTAAAGGTATAGAATTTACACTCAATAAATACAATGTTTAATAGCAGTTACCCCCAAATCGATAGATGTTTTGAAAATTAAAAGAGGTTACAAATCGTAAATAGTAATGTATGAACAAATGAACTATCTATTGATGTTCTGAAAATGTACGGGATTTACACACAACTAAACATAGTTAATTCCTACTGTGTTGTGTTTTTTTTTGTAGCAAAACTAACAAATATGGCTTTGTCAGCTTAATGCGAAGCGACTATCGATAGACGAAAACAAACACGTTAGCCAAACTAAACATGTGAGAAATGAGAAAAAACCATTTAGCAACAAAAAGCAACAAAAGCAAACCATTTAGCAATAATCTTGTATGTTCCGTTAATGTGGCTAAAGTACAAACACAGCGAACGTCCGTTGATGTGAGATTTAATATGTGTTCGTATTAAAGCTTTGATATCGCTGTCTAAACTGTGACCTGTCAATCTATCTCTGAAATTGTGTGTACGCCGCGATATTGAGCGTTCCTGCTGAACATGTCATGTTCACGCGATCACGTAAGCCTCGTATGAATAATATTCAATGCAATTTGGCTTAAATCGCCGTCATAAAAATGTTTTCTGCGTTGGTGATATTTTGAATTAAAAACAAAAATACTCGGTGACCTAAACAATGTCGAGGCTAAGAACTAATTGTGCTCTTGCATAATGTAATGGATGTTTCGAGTGAATGTTATTAACTAAATGTTTTGTGATTAACTGAATAGTTTTTTAGTGAATGTGATTAACAAATTGTGAATTAAATGTTATTAGAACACTTGTACATACATTTAAGTATGTATATTTTCAACTTCATCACTAACAAATGAAATGAACTTATAACGAGGATAGTAAAAGAGAAAATTCTGATTCATAATACTAAATCGAGTGTATTATCCGTTTAATGCTAACGTCTACTAATATTTATTTATTAAAATTATAATATAGCGTATGTACTAGAGAAATATATTCGGTTCTTAAGTTAAGGTAACTTAAGTTTTACGGAATAATCAATTAAAATACATTTTACTAAAGCATAATATGCTTTCCAAAAAACAAACTCCGCACTGGGACGTCATCCACGTCATTTCCACGTCTGCTCCGCTCATTCCGCCGCATCGCGCCATTTCTGTCATTGGCAGCAGCTGCCTTCGCCATCGACAAACGATGAGTTAAGAATATTCGTTCGCTTATGAAACAAGTCAATATATAACAAATCTATAACATCACGTCTTCTTTTCTCTGAAGGGATAAGCAAAGATGTGTACCATACTGCTTAAATCTAGGAAATGATTAGGAAATTTAGGGGATTTAGTTCAATTCACAGTGCATTGTGCAGTTCACTGCTTCGTTTGTCGTGTTGGTGACAAGCGCGACTGCTGATCGCAAGGTCCTGGGTTCAAATCCTGTGTCGGGTACTATTATATTTTTCTGACTTAGATTTTCTACCAGTTACTCGTTGTCTGGATGTGTACCAGGTGTATGGCAACAGACTTACCACATATTCCATTGTGGGACGTAACAATATCTGGTGACACGTGGGAGTGTATTACTCTTGTGTGCTTACCACTGCGCCGGTTGCAGGCGTCATGTTACATTTTAAATATAATTAAATTTTTATTTCAATAACGCAGAGAACGGACAGGGACCGGACGCATCTGTTATATTTATTGCCGCTTTTAGATACAAATTTCATATAGGACTATTGATATAGGACTATTAATGACTCTTTAGTTATCATTACTTGTTAATAGGAATATTAATTGCTAGTAGGGCTGTAGATTTAGGACTTAGCGTCAATTCGTCTGGCTAGTATTACTCAGTACCCGATTTATTTGATATCGGTTACAGGCCGGTTGCTAATTCTGAGGACTACGATTGTTCTCACTAATATGCAGGTGAAACTGAATCATACGTTTCAAATCGTAACACAAATCGTTTTTATGTTAAATTTTTAGCGATCGTTTACATATTATACACATTATATCGTTTACACATAATACACATTATAACATTATTTGATTTTGTCTTGTGTCGTATTTTGTATGATTCCGCTTTTACAGGACGATGTGGTCGCCCAGCGACAAAGTCCTTAAAATAAATGAAAAAAAAATCTTTATAGTTCAGTATATCATTAATTAATTTTTTAATTGTTTATGGTTGAGGTTCAAAAATGGAATAAGCTTGATTATTTTAAAAATGGAATAACTGTAAGCACTGACTGATGCATTAGAACCAAACTTGTCTGTGTCTAATTTGATAATTAATTTGATATTAGGCATTCTGTGTTCTACCTACCTACCCTCTAAGCACCTGGGTTAACGATATTATAATAATAGAAAATAAACATTAAATTAAACTTCCGCGTGTGAAATCGACCTTAATGTATCAGTTTGTTAAGAGTCGCGGTGCAATGAGCTGAGCATTGAAATGTTAGCTCAATAAAGCACACGCGGTATTAGTGTGGAAGTTATTGCAAATTTTCCAATATTCGTTAAATATTTAATTGCTGGTGCTTATTACAACATCCGTTATTAACCTGCCGTGTAATATTTTTAGCAAATTGACGCAAATTCCTGTAATTATCTGTTAATGCGTTAATTTTGAAGTGGAAATGAGTTTAACAGGTTTAATTGATTAAAAAGAAAATTATAACAACGATTTGCTGTCTAAAACCTGTCTGTTTCGATTTGCAATGATTAATATTTATTAATGAATATTTTTAAACTTTTAAATTGAATGTATTTAAATTCAATAATTTTGAATGTTTCGTTAGTCGTGTTGATTGCAGGCGCGACTGCAAATCAAGAGGTTCTGGGTTCAAAACACGGGTCGGGCACTACTTAATTATTCTAACTTGGATTTTCTAGTAGTGGCTCGGAGTCTGGCTGTGTGCGCGGTGTACGAAAATAGGCTTCCCACAATGGAAGAGGTGGTACCCTATTCCATTGTGGGAAGTAAACATAACTGGTTAAAATATAATCCTCTACCTAGCTCTTCGGGGATTACAGGCTTGAAGACACCTTTTTTTTGAAATTTTTTTTGGTTTTCAATTTATTTGAGATCAATTATTTAGTCCAAAATTTATTAAAATAGGAGTAGACAACTAGTAAGTAAGTAGAACTAATTCATTTGGATAAGGATTCATATCATGTTTATTAAAACACCTTCGCAAATAATGTATTATTTAAGAACTATTTTGTGAACCATAAAAATGGTTATAGTGGGTTAACGTTAATAGCTAGACATATGCTGTCGCGGATTTTTCTTTAGAACTTTTAGAGGGGAACAATTTTGTAATACATACATGATTTTTGAGTAACTTGCACCGTTTACTTAGCGCACGCAAGGAAAGCTCTAAAGTTTTGGCGTTGTAGCAATATTTTTATTTTAATCTTAGCGTGATTTAATATAGCCTATAGCTTTCCTCGATAAATGAGCTATCTAACACGTGAAAGAATTTTTCAAACCGGACCAATATTTTCTGAGATTAGCGCGTTCAAACCTTCAAACAAACTCTTCAGCTTTATATTGTATATTCTATATAACATTTCTTCCTCTATTACTTCCTTGAGTGGAAATGGTTTGTTAAGTTATATTCAATCAATTAATAAATATGATTAATATGGAATATATATTAGTTAATATCCCATTGTTCCATATATAATGAAACCACCTATTAAAACCTGTTAAAGCATTAAATGCAGCTGATAGTTTATTGACCGCGCTTTATAGAAGACGACGAGACCGACCTGGTGGTGCTCCGGCACGAGGTGGGCGTGACGTGGAGCGACGGGCGCAAGGAGCGGCGCGACGTGACGCTGGCGCTGCGCGGCGCCCCGCGCGGCCACTCGGCCATGGCGCGCACCGTGGGGCTGCCCACCGCCATCGCCGCCAAGATGGTGCTGGACGGTCAGTACTGCGCTGACGACGAGAACTAGCCTCTTACGACTCCCTGTATCGCGGCACGGCGTCAGCGAATGTATTCGTTCTTACTTCTCCCTGACGAATCCGTCCGACCCGATCCAATTACTGTCTATGTTATAATCATGTCATAATAGTATGACGTGACTGCCTAGACGGTGATATGGGTGCAAACGCCACTGTTGATCGAGAGGCCCTGGGTTCGATACCCGGACCAGGCAAAGTATTATTGGGTTTTTCCAACTTGAAATATTTGGTAATGGCTCGGGCTCTGTATTTGTACCTGTTGTATGGCCAATAAGGTCACCATCTATTCCGTAGCGGGACGTTAACGTAATAGTTAACGTAACTAGTAAATCATGCAAGTATACTGCACTCTTCTGCCTGCTCGTTTTATAAAATATAATCAAAGTTCATTTATATCGTTTTATATAATATAAGTTATGCAAACGGCACCATAATTTGGATATATTCATTTTTATATATATAATTTTCGATTATATTTGTTATTCTTTCAGGTGAAATTCAGCAACGAGGTGTAGTCCTGCCATTCGCGCCCGTAGTGTATAAGAGTTTGTTGTCGAGACTTCGAGCTGACGGTATCGACGCAAAGGAAGTGTGCACGCCACTGAACTAGGTGTTCAGATATAATAAAATATACATGTGTAAAAATATAATGTGAATTTGTTTACTTAATAATGAATATAAAAATTAAGTATCCCGTTCTGTCAATTTGTAAATATTAAGTTAATGAACACTAACAATAAATTATAAAAATAAATTATAGTTATTGTCTTTTGACTTTAGTAAGTCTAGTGCATTCTCTCTTTTTAAGTATTAAGAATGTTTTAAAAAGTTTGAATAAGTTTGCCAATAAAATCGCGTTACTACTACCGTATCGTGTTTTATTTACAAAAAAAATTTGCGAAAAAGCTCCGTCAAACAACCTGTGACTTTTTGGACGTGCTGTATTGTAATAAAGACCGTTTGAGTTTAGAAAAAAAAACTAATAAAAGTTTTTGATTTCACCAGGGCGGCCGCCGAAAATGAAAATATTGATATGCAGTAATGTCATCTGGAAGAAAAAGGTCTGACATGTTTGTCATTCATGTATCATTTTTTTGCTAACCTAAAATGTTTCATCAAAAGACTTGATTTCGCTGTTTTTTAGATATTTTTTACGTTATTTTTATAAATTTGTTAAGCCAAATCTCGACTGTGTCTTCATAAATCTCATTTTGCGAGGAGATTTTTACGTAAACAAATATTTTGAAATGATGACTTTGCGTTAAGTCATAATACAATGGAAAACGACCCGAATAACACAGTAAGTACAAATACAGAAGCTGGGAACTCGGCGGACGTTCCTAGGGGTTAAGACCATACATACAGGAACGAATACACCTAATGATTAGTTCATGACAACTTGCAAACAGTAAGAGAATTTATAAACTCTTTACTCTTGATATAAAACTGTTTATTAGTAAAATTATTTTCAATTACTCGGAAAAATTAATGGTTTCGTAAGAGTTTTAACATTGTGAAGGTATATTTTCTGTATATAACTAAAGTATCTCGATGCACACTCGAGTTATTAAAGGTAGGTAACTTGTACGAAATTAATATTCTTAATAGTTATTTAAGATTGGGAAAACCATTTAGCTCTTCCCAATACTTTTCTTTTATGCTTAATTATAACAGCATTACACTGGTGTCAGATGCTTAAGAGCGTACTGGACGAATTAACTGCCCTAGTAAAAAAAATCGTATTCCTAAAGATTGCATTAATTTCTATGCAACTATATTCTGCTGTATTAAGACGCTGACACTACGTTATAGTAAGACGCTTATAGTACCGCGGTGCTCGCAGACGGCGGGTCGCGAGACTGGGCGGTGCATGTCGGTGGCAGCGATGCAGGCGCTGCATCGGCTACGTGAATGCCGGCTGCTGTGCGACGCGATCGTGCGCGCCGACGACGGCGCCGCCTTCCCCGTCCACCGCGCCATCCTCTCGGCCTGCAGTCCATATTTTCTGTTATTACCTTGGGATATTATCTTTTTCTATTTTGATTACATTGATTCTAATCAATATAATCAAAATAGAAAAAGATAATCAATGCTACAACATTTATTAGTAATTTAGTAGATTACCTATTTACGGTTAGAGGACTTCGCTATTTTTCTAATTAGATCCCTTAATATTTTGTGTCTCTTCTAAGAAACCATCTTACAAGGACATTTATCGTTAAAATCCTTTTTTAGATAAACTTACTGTCTTCAGGTTTTAGTCGTAGATCGTCTTCTATTATATTGTCTCTCTTGACGGTACATTCAGACGTTACCTTTTCAATTTTACCCACCTACTTATTCAACGATACGTACCCTTAAACGAGGTATAAACTTTAATCCAGACTACTCAGTACAAACATTTAGCCAAATATCTGATTATGGCCGTACCACCCAGGATAGTAGAAATCCTGATGTAAGTCTGAATGGTTATTTATTTTCAATAGTAGCCATAAAAACGTATCAACTAACATATGATTGTCATAGGGCATTGTTTACAACGACACTGCACTCGCGCGAGCAGAGCGACGTGCAGATATCAGGCGTGAGGTCGGAGATCCTGCTCCTGCTGATCGAGTACGCGTACCTGCGGCGGATCGACGTCACCGAGACCAACGTGCACGAGCTCCTCATGACGGCCGACTACCTCGCCTTCCTCGGGGTGCTGCAGCTTTGTTGCGACCATCTCAGAGTCTCGCTGAATCCCAACAATTGTTTGGGCATCATGATGTTCGCGAGGTAAAACATTATTATTATTATTATTATAAGAGAAGACGAACCGTAGAGATGTAGTCCTTATGTAATTTGAAAAACAATAAACGAAAAAAATATATTTTTATTTATTGTAAAAAAATATTCCAGGCGTGTTTTTTGCTACAAGTTGGAAGCACATTCTCGAAGATATTTACTGCGGTATTTTGTGACCGTGGCAACGCAAAGTGACGAATTCCTCCACTTGCCTTTGGAAGAACTCAACGGTATTATTCTCGAGGATGAGCTTAATGTCAAGAGCGAGGAAGCCGTCTGGGAAGCAGTTCTACGCTGGGTGAACTACGACCCCGAAGCACGGTGGCAGCACACTGTGAAGCTTATGGGCAGTATAAGATTAGGATTACTAGACACTCAAGTAAGAGACTAAGTAATAGTGTTTTCTATGCAAGACTTTACCTTTGATATACAAATTAAAGCCTTCCAACGGTAAACCCAATATGTTTCATTCCTTAGTTTTTTTTGGAAAACGTCAAAGATCACCCCTACGTTACTGGTAATGAAGGTTCGCGTCCGATCATCATTGAAACATTGAAATTCCTGTACGATTTAGAAATGATTGCTCAGAGGGATGGCGAAGTTGCAACGCCGGAAATAGCTCGACCAAGAGTACCTCATGAGGTTTGTATGGGAATATGTAGAGAAGACTAACGGACTTAAACTATGATCTGGAAGACCTATTTAACTTTTGATCGTAAATTATCCCCTAGGTTCTTTTCGCAATTGGCGGATGGAGTGGCGGCTCGCCTACAGCGTTCATCGAAACATACGACACAAGAGCAGATAGATGGATTAAGGTATTTTTGTGGTAAACGTTTGAATTCTCCGTACAAATAAGCAATTATTGTGGCATTTGTGTGCCAGGTGGCGGAAGTGGATCCAGCCGGACCCCGCGCGTACCACGGCACCGCGGTCCTCGGCAACTGTATTTACGTCATTGGCGGATTTGACGGCATGGACTACTTCAACTCCTGTCGTTGTTTCGATGCCGTTACCAAGATCTGGCGTGAGGTTAGATTTCAACCGTAATATTTACAATACGGATTATGGTAGCTTTGTTTTTTTTTGTTTACATAAACGTTTTGCCATACCTTATGTATAATAGTCTTCTTGTGGTTCATGGATATGCAGTTACGTTATAAGACTAGTAAATTAGAAAAATCTTCTCTTTTACACTTATCACTATAATACCAGTTAACTTTTCAACCCTTTTTCATTTTTAGAAAATAAACGATTAATTTGTATAGGAAGTTTTTTATGGTGTTCAGGTGGCGCCTATGAACGCTCGGCGGTGCTACGTGTCGGTTGCGGTGCTGGGCGAGACGATTTACGCGATGGGCGGCTACGATGGCCACCACCGGCAGAACACGGCCGAGCGCTTCAACCACCGCACCAACCAGTGGTCGCTGGTGGCGCCAATGAACGCGCAGCGGTCCGACGCCAGCGCCGCATCCTTGGACAGTAAGGAGTTCCTTAACTTATGCGTTACAATACGATTTTTGAACGACATAATTCAAACTACTAGATTATTACCCCACCACAGTCCTACTACTACTAGATAAAAGTATTCCCTAAAATGCTACTAGATAAAAGTATTCGCGAATAATCACCACGCTGAGTATGGAGATTGAGGATCGGAGCTCACTCGTTTGATTGTCATATTAATATACCTGTCCTGAATTACATTTACCCAAAAAATTAACAAAATATTTGAATATAGTAACTTATAAGTAAATTGGTTGTTTTACAGATAAGATTTATATCACCGGTGGTTTTAACGGTCAAGAGTGCATGAACAGCGTAGAAGTGTACGATCCGGACACGAACCAATGGACCAACCTGGCGCCGATGCGTTCTCGGCGCTCCGGCGTGTCTTGTATCGCTTATCACAATAAGGTGTCTTGCGTGTCTTTTTATAAATTGGCTGTAAATTTTCCCACTTTCATGAATTACAAATTTTCAAAACAATCCATGAACATTTGAAATCGTCAAGATGACTTATTAATATACACACCTACTATTATACACCGCGGAAAATAAAACCAACATGAAGACAAGACAGCATGTTAAGCAATTAGCGCTAATAATGCTACATTTATCAGACAAACTAACTTTTGCAACTTTATTTTAAGGAAAAGTATGACAAAGAAGGTGATATCCTCACCGATCTGGGTTGTAGATATACGTGATAGGCGGGTTCAACGGCATATCGCGGATGTGCAGCGGCGAGGTGTACGACCCCGGCACGAACACGTGGGGCCCCGTGCCCGACATGTACAACCCGCGCAGCAACTTCGCCATCGAAGTGATCGACGACATGATCTTCGCCATCGGCGGCTTCAACGGCGTCACCACCATCTACCACGTCGAGTGTTACGATGAGAAGACCAACGAATGGTTAGAAGATAACTTATTCTCTACTTTTCTAACTCCTTCCAAAATATTTCAATCCTTCTATCGTTCCAACTGTTTTCTCTGTTTGTCTTCTGTCAGAATAAGTGCGTGTATGTTTTAATTAGAAAAAACTTCACTGTCTATTAGGTATAAAATCTGACAGTTTTTATACCAAATGAATATTTTGTTTTACGGAAGTTTAAAGATTAATTAATTGTTCATTGTGAGCCCGACGCTCCTAAACGATGGCATATTTATTTAGCTATAAAATATATCTTCGTCGATAAATTGAAATTCAAATTCAAATTCATCGTCAATGTAATATACGAGAATCAATGAGAATTACCATGATATTGTTACCACGATGAAAGAATACCTGAAAGAATAATTAAGTTATGTTTAACAAGATATTTTTTATGCTATGCTAACGGTAACTACATGAATCTGGTTATATTGTTTTGTCTACGAGCGAAATATCGCAAGAAAATTGCTAGCGACGCAAAGAAATAATGAATACACGCAATTCAATGTAGATAAACAATTTGTCTTAAAAATGCGTAGATTCTTGTACTATTGTGTTCGTAAGATATTTTTGGTGACATTTTCGAATCTGTTCTTTGGAGTAAACTTAATTAATAGATAAGATACAAATTTTAAAATCTATTTGTTACTGTATCGTAAATTAACGTAATTCACAAAACCCGTACCCAGCGTTGGGATAATGGGCAAAACGAGAGGCCTATGTTCAGTAGTGAACTGAGACAGACCGATAAGGATGTGATGGTGACCTGAATTGGGCGCTTTTCATCCAGTTGCTCAGTATTTTAATTTGTGTCAAAATCCATTAGAATTTTATACCTAATTTATATATTGTAATTAACGCAATATTCTTCAATAATAGTAATAGGCATTATTAAAATAAGCATTCACTAACGCTTCAGCAACGTCAACCATTCTCTTACCATTCGAGTGCGATCCAGCGTGAGATTAGATATTATAGAGGCAAAATTATCATTAAACTGAGCGTATTATCGGAAGCAAACTAGGTACTAGTTCTGCCATGATAAAGATATCTATCAATTAATATTAAATATACATAGTTACATAACTATAGTGCCTTGTTATTGTAAATAAAGTACCTTACGACAGTGAGCAAATTGTTCAAGGAATACAACTGTTTGTCATCCAGAAAAATGGGGGTCTCTCTAAGAAAATTAATTTTTAAATATATTGAGACAGTTGAAATGATACTTATATTATTATATATACCTATAAAAGTATGACTTATTTCGTTTTTCTAACCGGGAATCCCCAGGTAGTAGCAAGGAGTCCATAACGTATCTAGCAGGTGAAAAGTGAACTCTATGTTTTGTCCCTTCGGTGAAATACAGGTTTCATGATGTCACTACTCATATGGGTCCTGTCATACAACAGTATAGAAATTTGAGGATTCTCTTGTTGTAATTAAGTGTCTTTGTCGCTGGAACGTATCAATGTATCGGTGTGTGTGTACGTGTGTGTGTATGTGTGTGTTTGTGTGTATAGGTACGAAGCGACGGACATGAACATCTACCGCTCGGCGCTGTCGGCGTGCGTGATCATGGGGCTGCCCAACGTGTACGACTACATCCACAAGCACCGCGAGCGCCTCATGGAGGAGAAGCGGCAGAAGATCCTGCTGTCGGAGACGGCGCGCCACGGACAGCACCGCACCGCCTTGCCCGATGTTAGACTACATAAAACTTATGCTATTTTATCATTTATTGTATTAATCTATGACTGCCTCGTTGGTCGTGTTGGTTGCTGCAAGTGCGACTGCCGATCGGGAGGTCCCGGGTTCGATTCCCGGATCGAACACTACAAAAGAATTTTTCTAATTTAGAAATTTTCTAGGACATTTTCTAGAAAATGTAAATTAAAATTCTAGTAGTGGTTCGGAGTCTGGATATGTGCCCGATGCATGGCAATAGGCT
>DWEJ01000435.1:0-16879 GCA_018245835.1 Mysoria sejanus stolli | reverse complement strand
GTCACATAGTTGTGTAAACTATCGAGAGATAACTATAAGTTTCAACCACTTACGAGCACCATGTGTTTCTGCGGGCGAACGTCGTTCGCGGCTTCTCGCTGGTGGATGTTTTAGGCGCTGCGTCTTGAGGTATGCTCAACCTGAACCCGGCAATCGACTTCCTTCGCTTCGCCGCCAACGCTCGCGTTGCCAGATCCGACCCGTGCACCTGGTCCGGCGTGGGGACGGCGTGCGTGCACGTCCTCATGTGCGCCTGCGCGGTGGCCACCTGTAGCAGCTTGCTAGACAGGCTGCGGCGGCCGAGGGCCTCGCACGTCGCGCACCGTGCGTCCTCCATGCAGGTGGTCGTGCGTGCGCCGCGGCCCCGACGCGGGAACTAAGCCGCTTATTGTTCCAGCAGCGGACGTGCTGCTTAACTGATGTCATCCGACGAGCGAGGCGCGCGCGCGCGCGACCGTCCGCTCTTTGTCGCCGCTCATAAAAATCGAGACTGCGCGCGTTGGATTTTTTTTCGACGCCAGATCGATCGATACCCGCCCGAAATAAGCTTAATGCGATAATAAGTGCGCGATAAGACGGTACACGCGAATAAGTGTATTGACCCAGATGTCGTGGCATAAACACGGCTTCGTGGCGACCTCAGGCGGCGGCCGTGCGCGGGCGGCTAGGCGCAAGCGACTGCGGTCACCGCGCCGGAGCACCCCCGCCGCCTGGCGTAATCCGAACGTAAGCGAAGATATCGATGTTTGCGGTGAATAATACTTCCACGAGCGAATCACACGTCGCGCAGCTCCGTGGTGGAACTGCTGCGGCGACTGTACCTGCCACCACTACACTCACACCCACATATCTTTGGAAGACGTCCAGCCGCTCGTTATGAGTTATGCCATGGATTCTGTACCTTAGCACACCGGAACGAGGCTCTCTATAAAGAGCTCTCTATAAATACCTCTCTATAACATCTGCTATAACAAATATCACTTTTTCAAAGAATTTCAATCTTAACGAAATTCGATCATAAAATTTGTCTCCAATCATCATAATTAAAAGAAGCAATATATAGAGTGCAATTCTCAAGAAGTACACAATAGCATCTGGAATATGGAAGATGACATTGCTCTGCTCTACTCGAGTGTACGTGTCTTGCTAATCATAAATCCGCAACTAGTATGATCTAAAAGCGCTACAATAATCATAAGGTGACATGAAACTCATTTGGAAAACATCACACTGAGGTAATATGCTACAATGATTTCAACATTGACGATGTTAAAATAATTGTAACACATATCGTACGAAAGTTTATTGTAACTGTATTGTGCGCGATGTATGTACCTACGTACGTGTACGTATACGATTGTAATCTCTACACGACACTATTCAATCAATACATACATACATAATTATGTACCTACATGTTATGTTGTGTGTAAAGTATTTTTATTGTGTATTACGTGTAGTACGTGATTAATGACACGGCAATATGGCATCGCGGAATTTAATATTAAGCTCTTAAGGCGCAATCGATTATGCCTTATATGTGCTCGGCTAAGACATGCACATGATAAATCATCGATGAACTTCAACTTTAATGTATAAATCGATGTGTGACATGTGTACGTACATATTTCGAGTAACGACATTATCATATAATTTTGCATTTACTATTGTTATATTATCATGCCATGTCACTTAGGGAGATAGCCAGATAACACAGAGTGATCAGTTTCTTTGCTTACAGATGTGTATCTCACCATTCGTTAGTTTGCAAGGATTCGCCTGAATAGGTAACATTTTTAAAAGTTACAATGGTATTTAAAACATGACAGGTGGTATGCTGCCAGTTTTTATTAAGCAAAATATTGATGAAAAACCTGATTGATGATTGAGTGCCGATCATTGATAAGAAACAGGGGTTAACAATCTGAGAGGTTTGAGCGACGCCAGCGTCGATACGAAGGCTACTTGAAGCAAGGGTGGGTGACCCGTCAGGTACGGTACGTCAACAAACTTGATAATCTGCGGTGCTTTAGTTGCGACAACAACCTTTAAACATGGAGAGGTTTTGGGGGTGGTTGCAAAACAATGAAGGCCGGGCCGCAATCTAAGCCACTAGGTTAACCTTGCTAGTATGATTCTTCAATGAAACAAAATAAAATGCTTGAATTGAAAGGGTTTAAAAAAAGAAGTGCGAATGAAAATCGCAGATCTAAATTCAGAATTCAAATATGAATCGGATGTTACAATTTATCCGCCGCACGCTCTGCGTGTAAACAACATGGACGTTTATGTTTAACGGTTACTAAACACTCTTTCTCTTCTGTACACTGAACAGACTCAGGCATTTACTACGATGGTGCACCATTGAGAATTACGCGTTTATTTCTGATAAAGTACACAATGAAGTTACATAAGAGGGATCAGGTACGTCAAGATATAGATTGGCATCCAGTGCTCTTTCTGTCTACCCCATAGCGAAAATATGTAAGTAACATTACCGATTTAGATCGTTCGTGCAAGCAGTGGAGTGGATGCTACTTCCCTGCATTATCCACGCCGTCTCCGCGTGAAGCTTTGACTAGCACGACCTCGTCATACAATCAATGTCAAGACAATCATTGTAATTGTGAGCAAGTAATGAATAGACTGCAAGATCTGATGCAACTTTGCAGAGCATGGGGTGAGGTAAATGTTATGGAATTTTCTCATGCACTACATAACAATTACAAGTTCACTACGAACATATTAACGTAGTGTAACATTACGGCAATACTCAGCCAGAGTTAATGTAATGTAACGTTTCCACCAACGTATTAATACACGATTACGTCATCGTACTCTTTTTTGCATATTTATTCAATTTTCGTATGTTATATCTCGAGTGAGCCGCGCGTTTTATCTACTGACATAAATTATCTCAAAATTACACACTTACGCAATGTTGAAGTTAGTGGGTACTTTGAATACATGTTTGCTTTGATTGTACGAGTATTCACGCCATCCACTTAGTCATACGAATTATGTTAGTTACGTGTTGTTCCACTTGAGATTACTTGTCAGTATTATTCGAACTTTCTCGAAGGCGTCTTGTCTATAAGTGCGTATACTAATCCATCCATCCAATCCATATTCCATTCATTTATTCAAAACATCAATTTCTGCACACGTAATTGTTGTTGTTTTTGACACAAACACAAAGTTATTTGACGATTAATTATTTATATACTGCAACGTATTAACGTAACACGTAATAATATACCAAAGTGAATACAATAAATAAACATATTTGTAGGTAGCTACTATTAAACTGTAGTCCGCAAGTATTAAAAAAGTAACTTTATCGTTCTACCAAAAAAACCTTTGTAAGTACAAAAAACAAATAAAAGGGCGATCGATCAAAGATAATAATTTTCCCCACACACGTACACATGTATATATGTACATATGTCGACGTGTCCACGGATCGCGTCGCGCGATTACACAAACAAGCGAGATGCCAAGTCACATTCGACATCGTCGACACGTTTCGACACGGGCCGATGTAAATAGCACTAAATGAGCATATCGCCGCATCAAATAGATCCCTTGACCACGCCCCGCGCGCAGCTTCCGACACCCAGCCCCATCCGATGGTGTAAACAGTCTATTTTCAGTGGACAGTTTGATGACCGTCGCAATGTACGGTATGGCGCGCATCAGGGGGGAAAAACACGAGAAAATTATCTCCATAGATCTCTTCCTGCGTTTGATGTGAATTGACGTGTACATTCAAACATGTCAATCGTTCGTGTCTGAATCGTACTCTCTCATAAAAACAAGCGAGGGTTATGTATTTGGAGAAAAGTTAAGCTGCGAGTTATAAAAACACACACAAACATTAATTTCATGGAATTTCGACTAGAACTTTCTGTGGTATGTACTACCTACTGCGGGAAATCTTAAGGGGATGGGATAATCTCTTGTTTAGTATCTGGGCAATCATCTTCACATTTTACAAAATGATCACGGTAAGATAACAAGTACACTGAACTATCTCGACAATCATGTAAGAACTGAAATCCTATTGACATTGGATAAAGCAGTCGCTATAAAAACAAACGATTAAACGTAATATGCATAGCCGAAAGTATACAATTTAATTCATCAGCTTTATTTCCAAGCTGCACGGAACGATTTACATTATCTATCTTGTACACACACAAAAAAAGGAAGTAGTTATTCAAATACCTTGTTTATTCGGCACACAAGGAGAACAAAGTCTAATCTAACATGAGTTACACAAATATGAGGTGTGACTGACCTTGTCGATTTTTTCTTAACAGACAACAGAAACTCCGCGGAATACACACTTTTAGTTAGTACCAGATGTAGAGCGTGAACTAGTTTTCGACGTTTGATATAATAACAATGAAATCGGACGAAAAGCAAACAGAAGACTGAATTATGTTTAGCGAAGAGTGTAACCTGGCGCGATAGATCTTGTTGGACAATGGTCTTTGGAGCGCAAGCCACGGTGCATTAGGTAAGGGCTGTGAACAATCAATTGCTTAGCGTGACCCTCCAAGCAGACAGCATCGAACAGTTACTAATGGAAGTTCAATACGAGTCAACAGTAGTAAGGGAGTTAAGAGACTTGTACTATTCATTATTTGTATACTCATCTGCATCAATTTCTTTATGATTCTATCGTTTATCGCGAAACATATTCCAAAGGATTAAGATTGAAAAGAAAAGAATATCAAGGGTTCGCGGGTTAGCCAGTACAAAAAAAAATAGTTACATGTTTCTTGTCCTGGCGGGCAATAAGTGACATTCTCTGCTTACGTCTGTCTTTCGAGACACCTATGAAGCAGGGGTGAATAGACTTCTAGACAAGCACGCTCCATCTCAGGACGCATCTACGCGCACCGTCGGGCTGGAACGCGGGCGAATGCTAGCCTATGACAAGTTAAAAAAAAAAGGTTTCGTGTTTCACAGTTGCTAGTGTTTGCTAGAAGTTAAAATTCTATTGACAAACAAAAAAATTCTGTTCAATTACACGCTTGTGCAATAGCTTAAGTATTATTATTATACCTTTACGCCAAGTTTCGCACGGGTTAGGCATAAAGCACCATTTGCCAAATGTCTTAATACTACAAGATGCACTTCTTCTACATAAAGATAGTACCAAGTATAATATACAATAGAGTACATTCACCGTTCTGTTCTATGTTCGCGCACTCACAATATTAGACCTCCTCGATCCTGCACCGCACACTCGGCACCCCGCGTCACGGTGATTTCTCTCTGGCAACAAAAGGCGTGCGAGATATTCAGTCCCATTCAGGATAATGGAAGCCGGGAGATGCGAAACGGAAATGGCGCGCTTCTCTTATGCCAAGTGGAGTTGTTTTTCCATTCTATAAACCCTCACATTTTTTATGCTTTCCTTTTTCTTGTAGAAAAGGAGGAAATGGTAAATTACCACTCCGTTTTACCATCGAACGTCACGACGTACGGCAATGTACCATTAATCGACACTTATAGACACTCTTCTGAAATTCACGAAACGTTTTGCTAAATCGTTTCTAATCCAGACTGTTGAGACTGGAACTTCCTGGCGACCTCTATTTTTCTAGGTTCGAATCCTGTAATTGTTCAAGGACCAGTGCACTGTTTAGTCAAGGGTGCTACACATTACGCTATATCTCGCAATAAAAAGAACCAAAGGTACATACATATAATAGTGAGAAGTAATTAGTAATTTAAGTCTACTTTAATGACTTAACAATTATTTTTGACAACCGTTGTTTCTGTCGGTAAAGACTATTTAAGATTAACAATATTGCGCACCTTAACCTCTGGCGGTATTGTTGTACAATATAATTTAATAAACACAACGATCGCTAGCGTTTTAAAATCGCACTAAGCTTCCGCTTGAGATTTAAATCTCGTACGCGTACAAGCGTTCCAATTGACAAAGCAGTTTCCTGCCTGCTGGTACCCATTGTGTAATATACGGATCGTACATACATGCAATTAGCATGAACAGTATAGAGAATCGAGCGATGCGCAGGCGCAGGCAAAGGCATCACCATTGAACAACTGCTACATATGTATGTATGTATGTAAACACGATTTACTCATAACGACTTTTAATAACGAATGAATTACACAACATATATTTACATACAAATATTTACGCGTATTTTCTACAGGAGAAAACACGGAAAAAGGATATCTGCCGGCTACTTCCCTACCCTCATATGTGTTAATTATGAACTTTAATTAAATAGTAATACGCGTACTGACAGTTTGACCTGTAAGAGCTTGGAGCCCGGCGTGTTCTCTAAGGCTCGTCAACTTTGCTAATGAGCATTTGGCCGGCATGACAGTTCAGGACATAAACCCTTCGCCTGCTGAGTGGAGATTCGGAATCAACAATAGGACAATAAAAAGGTTTTTTTTTAATATCAGAGGAAACATCACGAACAGTTCTTAAGACCACTAACAATTATAACTGGACTCGTGAGGTCAATACTAATATACATACAAGTATGTGTGTGTGCATACACTATGTAGACCAAACTACATACATATATTCATATAAAAAGCCTAACCCCACAATCATAAAAATAGAACACGACCAGTTATCGATTCCATGAAATAAAGTATTCCAGAGATTATTAGCTCTCTGCTTTTAAATATTTAATACGGTGCTAGCATGCTTTCTACACACACACAAACATGTACACACATACATGTATATCCACCCCTACACAACCGAGGTGGATCAATATGAGTAACGAGCGACTTCGACGGTTTGATGCTTTGATTACTGGATTATGTTCGATTTACATATTTCTTTATGCAATGTGTATTGGAAGCGTTTTATTATTATTCAATTAAGGGTTCTTTCTGTTACCGTGTTATATGAACATGAAAAACATGAAAAAAAGACTTTTTGAAAAGTCTTCACATTTTACTCAACGAATCAAAGAATTGTAATTAAAAATGAAATGTTAATATTAGTTGTTTTTACAATATTAAATTTAAATTGTTTTTAAACGTTTATAGATATAAAACCACACCTAACAACTGAACGAAAATTCCATTCACTATTATTGTTTCAGAAGCCACCACTTAGCATATTAAGTTGAAATTATTTTCAAGTTCATTCATAATACATCTCAATCTTCTCATTCTAATATTCTTACCAATAATTTTTTTCAAGTTATATACAATCAAGTGCAATAGAGTCATTGTAAAGACCGAATTAGGTCAGAAAGGGTGTACAAAAAAATCGTGATAGAAATAGCGTTATTTGCGAATTGAAAGGAATATAAAGCAATTAAAGGTGATAAGCAAAGATATTGCCTTTCAGTAATCGCCTTGACATTCGAATACAAAATGTTCTCCGTCGGTCACTTTCGCACTTGAACTATCGTTATAAAACTCATTATATTGCTTATTATTTATAATGAAAACTTCAATGAGACGCATGCCAAAATTGTTTGGGAGACGGGGGCAGTTCGAAACCTCAAGGTGATATGAGACAAACATACAATATAAATGCATATATGCACACATATTACATGTGTATACAGAGTGCGGTGAATATTTCTAATACCTATAAGAAAAAATCATATATCATATTGGAACGATTAGCGCGGAGGTACATCCTGATGTTCCATTTCAGCATGCATTAGAGTACGCTTTTTATACTATTATAACTTTCAAAACATCGTATGTATTATCCACTATTAACAAATTGCCATTGCTAGCCATTGTGTTGGATGATAATGGATAATAATTACCATTCCACAAAACACAAAACCATGAATTAACTCGCAACAACATCGGTGGGTACGCAGTGATAGAATGTACCGCAAACAATTTTATTCAGAGCGTGAACAAATAATTTTTCAACAAAGGAAACGTGTATTGAGAATATACATAGAGTTAGTTCCCTTAATCATTGTATCTTCTACTGATGTTTCTGTTCTACAGTTTGTTTTCTAATTATTCTACCAGTGTTGCCGTTCTATGGTTTGTTTGTTGGTTTTCAAATCGTTCTGTTCGTAACTAATTGGAATATGTTTACCTTAAATCGCGGAAGTTCCGTGCGGAGCACGAGTCAATGGGCTGTTATTATCATGTGCACATGATCACACACACACACACACACACACACGCAATAGCTAGTTATTTAATCGATATCAATGGGCATAGATAAAACGAATTTCACTTTTTCGTGTGTTCGATGTCTTTGTAGTGGTCTCGAAATTGAAATGAGTTTTGTTTTTCCACTGACCTGTCTAATACGATACTCATGTTCTTATTCAGATTCGCCTTGAGGTCTTTGCGGGTGTATTGGTGTTGGGAGGGGGGCGGCGGCGCGGGAGCTTGTCCCGCGGCCGGCGCTCTCTTCCCTATGAGCACCCGCAACTCGGCCATCAGAGTTTGCACCATGCGGACACGACTCGCTGCCACCGCGCCACCGACACTAGTGATGCCCGACCATCGATCACCCGCGGCCGGAGCTGCCAAGAGGCATTGGCTCGCGTGGTGCACCGCCGGCCGACGTCAGCCCACCGTCGCGCTACCGCTGCACGTGATAGTGGTCGGGGCGGCGCTGTGGACACGGGCGTCTTCGCGAGACGCACGCGGACTCCGCACTGTGGGTGTTTTCATCGGCGGCGTGCGCGTTCTATGCACGACCTCGCCGCTTTTTATAAGTGCCCGATGAACGCGCAAGGTGCTGTATTGCGAGACTGTATAAATTTTCCGTTTATATTTAGGCGGGAATAGTGGCCACGCTATTCACTATTATAGTAAGCGCGCGCTGTCATAAAAAATACACGCTATCGGCGTAAAACATTAACGGGGGAATGGTCGAATATATCCAGTGACAATGTGAGCGTGTATCTGTGCAGATTCACCTTAATATTCCCAGTATATAATAATACAGAAGACAGCACTGATGACACACAGTATTTAAATTGTTATTAACAATCGAACTAATTATATAGGTCAGTTGCAGCCAAACACAAAGGCTGCGCGAAGAAATGGGGTCACGCGAGCATTGTTCGGTCTCTGAACGAGTGTAGAGGCTAAATGGAACGCTTCGTACACTTCCGAAGCCGAATTAGACCAAGGTCATCGCGACATGTTGTGAGGAATTCCAATTTCACGCGAATGCGATAAAATAACGACAACGGATGGGGAAGTGACAGAAGTCCTTGCGTACGTTACTTCTAACGAACATAACAGCAAATTTCGTTAAAAGTTGCTTGTTCGAAATAATTGGCTCGGAACTTGAATTGTTTAAGGAGGCATTTAACGCAGTGGCACGTACGGCATCACCAGACATCGGCACAGGAAGTCTGGACAGGCGAACGCACGACCTGTAAAATCGGAGATGGAGCCAAAAACACAAGCCTTTTCTTGACACGGCAAAGTTTAAATAAGTTTTAATTCGTTACACAACAAAAGGCAAGTAACAAAATATTAAAATCTTGACAGCGAAAAAGATAAACTTTTGCACGACACGAAAAGAACAAAGTGTACACAATACCAAGAGTCACAGCTCGGTCCGATCAACTGTCGGAGAAACCGACTAAACCGCTGATTCATTGTAACTGGTTTTAATTTTACGGGTTAAAGTTAACTCGACCTTTGAGCCCGTGGAAGATTACGGACATCGCGTGAAAGTCCAATAATGTAACTGTTTTATTTCACAATGTTCGCAATAAAAAAAGTTCCAAACAGTCGTAGCACAGTGCATAACATTTTAAGTGGATAACAAAAGAAAACCATCACAGATTTGTTTTTTACGCAGTACAGATAGACCTTCCGGTTTTTATAAGGGTCTACGCAACTGGTTCTATGAGCGTATTTATAAATGGGCAGGTACAAATGAATGCAAACAAAAGAAGAATCGTCCGCGGCGGCATTGCACCTGGTCCGCCTTGTTTCGGTGGTAGGACAACGAGAGCATTTGAATTAAGATTTTCGTAATAAAATAATGACTGTTACGCGCGCGTATGTATGTGTTTTCGAGTACATATTTAAAACAGCGTACCTGCGAATAGACCAGTGATTCTACTAATTATACACAAAAATAAATATTCTCTTGAGCAATTGTGACACAATGTATATTACAATGTACGTAAATGTACTTAGCCCCGTTTAATATTTGAATGAATGAGGCGTACTCCTACGAAGATGAAGACTTTCTCTCATCCCAACGTTGAGATTGGATCGAGATTATCAGTGCGCAATATGCAGTAGTGAAGACTAATGCCCCCTACGCATTATACTGCATCGAATGGAACTTCGTACAATTACCTAACGTGTTGCCAATTGATTTTTGACTTTGACTTAGGAACTAATCAAGGATAAGTCGGTTGACTCCTATACAAACAGAGACAGTTATTATTTATTCAACACATAAGTCACCCGCGTGCGACACGGATGGATAAGATCTTGTTAGAGAGATGGCACGAGTACTGAAAGGTCAGCACGATCAATATAAATTGAACCAGTTATAAATTTCGCATCGTAATGTTATCAACGTTCCATTGAGAACGAAAAGTGAACAATAGTCGGATTAAAATAAAAGTGAGAGAATGTCACAAAAGATTCAATGGAAAAAGAGTGTCTTTTAAAATTATATAGGAGAGCAAAGGGCACAAAAGATATGCCGGCTCGCGAATAAGCCCACGAATTTATAAATAGTAAAACCTCTGGGTATTCAGAGTGTTAATTTAAAGTCGGAGGTCAAAAGATGTCTTGTAGTGATAATAAAGCCAGCAGCTACCGAGCGACACCGACTTTCTCTACTACGTTCAGGTGCAGATGCAGAAATTTTTATACGAAACGCAACACAGACGTGTACATGGTATCTGACGTCATCAACGTGCAACGCCTAACGTATAACAACGGCTGCAAGTAATCGCCACGACTGCTAATTACTCTCTCAATTAATGTATTAATGTTTATTTATATTATCATTTCGAAATCTTACAGATGATGTTAACATTACTGCTACTGGTCTAAATTAGCACATCGACGTGGTGCGATCTGTTCATGAATAAATAAAAACACTTCGGGTCGAGAACACGGAAGCTTGACCCAGTTTGTCTTGTATTGGGGGCGATTGGTTGTGAGGTTTCGTTACTTACAAGTGGTGTTTCAGATGGTCCTCCAGGGTATCTGGATGGTG
Organism: Mysoria sejanus stolli; assembly: GCA_018245835.1. Taxonomy (NCBI): domain Eukaryota; kingdom Metazoa; phylum Arthropoda; class Insecta; order Lepidoptera; family Hesperiidae; genus Mysarbia; species Mysarbia sejanus. Next base: position 5,673 of record DWEJ01000435.1, on the reverse strand, counting down.
TCTATCACTTTTCGGAACGATGTTTTATCAGTTTCGCGGGTTGTTTTAATCGCGTGGTAAGGGGGTAAACGTCCTACTCGCTCGGTGGTCGTGTCGGTACTGGCTGGGTGTGCGCGCGTCCCTTATTCCCGGCGTCCTTGCGTGAATGGGGCGGTTTCGTGGGGTGGCGCCATGGCAGCACACTGAAGCTACGCGTCAATCAATATGCGAGATGAGACATGTCCGGTTAATCATCAACATGTCAAATGCGAAATAGAAATAAAGATCTACATACATCGTATCACGCATCAGAGTGTAAGGCATTTTACTTCGTGATAGTACCTACAACTAGTTTTAATATAATTATTCGTGCTTCAATGCCTGTTGCTGTGGCGTAACAATAAACTCATTGTTAGGGGACGTAAGATTAAATTTTTCAAAATTCGAACGCATATACTCTTATGAGATTTTTTTTGAAACCTTACCGTGTATGGTCATTGAGCTAAAAATTATTCATGTAGAGGAAGGTACTTACTTTACGCATATTAAGTTTCAGGGCGCGAATACCGAGGTCATTGACATTCCGTGAACTCGAGCATTAATCTTTTACTACTTCACTCTACTTAAAAACAAAAGATGTTCGAAATTGAATCTTTTATAATTCGGCGTTACTTAACCCAAAAGCTCTCTTGACATATTTCGTGTTTATAGCAGTATCGTTGATTGTGTGTGTGTGTTAAGTTTTTCAGTTGCGCTGTCAAAAATAATGAGAAGTAGGCGAGTTGTTAACGACTGTATATGACGAGTGCGATTGTAAGTAATGATACGTCATTATGTCACAGTTTTTAGCAACAAAGCTCGAGCTGGATGCATTCGTGATCGGCTGGCCTCGGACCGATCACTCGCGAGGGAACACGCACCTGTCGCCAACGATGGGGTTCGTGGCGCCCTTCCTTACACTATCGACTTACTATTAGCTCTGTTGGCTGATACGAAGGTGCTCGGGCGAACGACTGCTTTACGTATAGGGGTGTGATATGCCTTTTATAATAGCCCGACATTTATAATAGCGATTAATGGATACTTGTACTATGAGACAATGGTACGTTTTAATGAAAAAGAATGTCACACAGAGTTTTGTAATACGCTTTTGATATGAAAACGAGTAATAAGTTTACATTACTTAATAGCTACTGTCCTATAATTTAAATAATATACAAAACGACAAATTCAAGAAATTATCATGAAAATATTCAAGGAATTTGATACATTGCAATGTAAAATTCATCGTATTCATATATAAATTGACTAAAGACGAAACTTTTTTGTTGTTATTAAATGAGGAAGAATGCTTCAATATATCAGTATGGTAAGTTTCCACCTAACAGGTCATACGTATGCACGCCGGCGCAACCCGCGGATGCAACTCGTTGCATAACGCGAGCGAGACGCAACGCAACTTTTATATAAATCCTGCGACCAACTTACGTATCGCTTACTAATTGACGTCTTGTATCGCGTGAGCATATGTAAACGTTGTTACATATAATGTATACATATGTACATGTGCGTGTATTTAGAGAGCCACGTCTGTGAGTATAGGAATATCTCGTAACCTTCGCACTTTGCCTACCTCGTATAGACTGTGTCGAAGTGGTATAATTATATCATTGATGATAATTTAAAGAATAATTGTACAATGGTTTATCACATTAAGTGAAACAGTTAGAGATAACTAGTATATATACTTATAAAATATAACTGGTATATTGCATACATGAAAATATCCGTACCCTTATATTAAATATTGTGCTATATTACAATATCTATTATTAAACATACCTTTTTTGTTAGTAAGAACACAGATAAGGTAATAAATATTTAAAGAAACAAATCCATTGATGTTTGTGACGTCACTAGCACTATTTAGGGCGTTTTAGGCGTAGAAAATGATGGCCCGAACACGCTTCGAAGCGACGTATGAAAAATGTTGAAACACTTGCATTAAATATGTACGTTGCGGTGTTCGAAGTTACGCTACTTGAACACTATGACCGAACACAAGGCTAGTGAAACATAGGTACCATGGATGCATGTACACAGGTGCTAAGGGGATCATGAGTTAACTATCTTAAATGAATATATCGGATACCGTGAGAAATAGTGTTATTTGACATTCGATAAAGTTATGACGATTATTATAATATAATAATAAGCGTAACCACAGGTGGGAGAAATGACTCTGAAACATTCAATTGTAAACAGCAAAACGCACCCGTGTGTACATTTACCTCATCAACGGCGCGTAGAGTTTCAAGGCGTCGTCGTTTATTTGTAAAAGCGTGCAAACATTCGTCCTTGGTCGTGTGTAAATTTGTGTACGCCTGTGTAGGTACGCCGCGGTACGCGACCGGCCATTGTGCGAGGTGGGTATCCTAGTTAAAGCTAACGTAGCACAAACGCGAATATGTATTCAGTATTGTTCTCTAAGGCAGCGCGAATAAGGAAGGCCGCACACTGACGACATTAAACATAGCGACTACTGTCGTGCGACCATAATTAATTTTATCATTATCGTTAACACTGAAATATATTGAAATCATTTGAAAGTATTATTTTAGTAATATATTTATATCTTTTGTGTGCACTCTGGGCGTAGTGGTCGTGGCGTTATGATAATGACGATGAGTGTAAGATCGATTCATCTTCGATAGGTGGTTTGAACAACATAGAAATACAATAAAATTTTTAATATACAAATATAATAAGTAAAATTGTATTTATCTTTTAACTATTATATTTGTTTATTATAGAGTTAATATTAATATAATAAATATGGACTAGTACCAACGTGGGTGTAGCATTGGACGATACTGAAAGTAAAGTGCCTTTCATAAATCTTAAATAAACATAGTTCGGATAGATGTGGAAGGTCGTCGTTGTCGTCGGCGGGAATCGAGGTCGGAGGCTCGCAGCTTAGCCGACGGGATAATACGTTTTAACTAACATTTGCCAAAGTCATCGCGATCGCAGCTAGGAAAATGGAAGTTTCTAGAGCGTATACACTTTACACTAAATAGTATTGTTATAGAATATTGAGGAACTTTATATTGTTACAGCAGTGTAGTTTATGATAAATATCGCATATTGAAATCGAAAAAAATCGATTCCGATTGTTATATACGCTATATACGTTATATACGTGTACGCAGTTTGTTCGTGCATGAATAGAGTGATGAATGTAGATAAATGACATCTCGACTATGACGATGGAGATGGAGTGGCCACCCACCATTATCATCAAGCCTTCGATTGTTTCCCTGTTGATCACGAAGCATCTTGCAGATTGTAAGGGTTTAAGGCCATGGTCATATAAACTACCCACGGTACAGTAACATAAGTTTTATTCGATTTAGAGGATTGCAAATCCTAATTATCTAATGTTCATTAAGAACGAACCTTCACAATGAAGGCATTGATCTCTATCACATACATACATAGAAGTGTAACACAACACGACCGTACCAGCCGTCCGTCCGATCTGACCGGGTACGTACGTACACGTACGGACACAATCTTACCGGGAATCTAATTATACCGATAAAGTGATATAATAATGCGAATGCGATTAGGAGCACCGCCGGTAACGCAGCACGTTACGCGACCGCGGGTTACGAGCGCGCATAATGACGCGTACGGGCGCGCTCCGCCTGCCCACCCTGCATATCTCGATTTTATACTATCACTCTTGTTTTTCCTTTGTTTCAAAGTCGAAAATGTTTAAAACGTGCAGCGACACGATGCAAGATATGTCAAGATATGTGCGATTGTACCGCGCTAAAACCTCTTCGTGGCCTCGCAGGAGGGTCCCAGGATCTCCAATTGATACAAATACAAGTTTATAAAACAATAGATTCATTTATTTATCAGCATTTTGTAATGCATCGTTTTACGCAATGAATCATGGCAGCCGGTAAGTAGTTCGAGATTGTTCTATCGTTAATGTACTTAACAAAGACTTACTTACATGTATTTCCATATCAGTTTATGATATTGCTAACGATATAATCGCATACCTGAGTGCCGTTGTGTCGCGATTTTAAAACGCTCCGGCTGCAATGAAATTGAAATGAAAATGTACTCGCGTTCTAGGACACATACATATGTAAAAAAATATGCATAACATTTGTATCCAAAGCGCAGGTGTGCGTTTGTCACATGAAAACAGAGAACGGGTCGAGGCAAAAAAAATATGGATAATCGTAGGTCGGTAGATAGGTTTGAAACTACTCGAAACAAAACCATATAAACCACCGTCAATAAAACAAGGTTAGTTATCAAAATGCAGTTATTTGTTAAGACGTAAACATTCAGAGATGTGATCGCGACGAAGGTACATACATTTGGTGTAACAGTAATACGTTCACTTAAATGCATCAGTATGGAAAATATTTGATACGAGCTGTCTGTTGAATTGCAGTAATGGCGGAAGCGCGAATGTACTGACGTACGAGACGACGACTGACGGCTGATCGATGAACATTGTGGTAACGTCGGTAATCAAGAGTACATTAACCATTAAAGAAGACCAAAAAAATGTGAAACGAAAAACTTAGCAGTGATTCTTCTAAGAAAATAAAGAAACAAGAACTGCGTTTAAATAGATGAGAAAAACAAAGCACCCGCTTCTTATTTTCCTTTTTATAATGCTCAGCTCGCTAGGTACGTATTTTGAAAATGTAGGAAAACGGTTTTTTCATTTTCAAGAAAAATATTTTACTAAACTGTCAATGTTGATATTTCTACGGTTTCACTATATGGTTGTCATAATTAAGTTATTTAAGCATTTAAAATATACTTTTAGTATGTATTACATCAGTCACAAATACAACTACAATACTATCGACTTAATATAGGTTCGAAAATATAGACCAAACATATAAAGTGATTTTACAATAACTTCCTAATCGTTTTTACAAAATTGCAAAGAAATACGAAAACTACGGAAACAGAAAAGAAAATGCGAAGGAATGAATGTTGTGTTTTTAGGATACTTCGAAGCGAGTAAAAAGGAACATGAACGCGCCACAATATATAGAGTACTACAAAGTAACGGAAATGTTAATTAAAATAAAGGATTAACACAACGCCGATAACGAACCGTGAAATATATTTACTTCCGAAGTGACGAAAGATAAATTTAAAGAAAGGATGGAATACATAAAAAAAAAAACGTTAATCAATCGATCATCGTGAGAAACGTGAGGCTAATGAATACAAGTGGAGAAGAAAAAAAAATGTTAACAGTCAATACACGTCGGTAAGAACAGTAAGGTAATTCAATATGTACGATAAACTAAGCAGATATATATTTAATATTTATACAACGTTTGCGACGTGACAGAAGTGATAGAGCAGATAACGGAACCAATATGACAAGTACGCAGCGCTGAAAGCGTCTCCAGCGAACATTGATATGAAGCGCGATAATAATCAGAATACGTGCCGATGTAATCTACGCTCGTTACGTAACATATACTACCAACGTTCCTTCGTGTTGCACAATTATTCTGCTAAAACTGGAGATCGTTTAGATAGTGATACGTAAAAGAAAAAAAAACTATCATTAAATTATGTTATGTCACGATGAAACAATAATAAAACAAAAGAAAATGTTAAAATTATTTGGAGTTG
>DWEJ01000434.1:0-16889 GCA_018245835.1 Mysoria sejanus stolli | reverse complement strand
GTCAAAATTATTTAAATTGATAAAAATGTTTCATACAAACTGCATGTTTAAGATAAGGTCCTAAACACTTGTAAAACAGTGTGTATTCTTGGCAGAAGGCACTAAATCGTCTTATTTGTCCGTGACCCAGACCCAGACCAAGACTGTTCTTGCACGTTTCTTAGCTACAACAATACCAACAAATTTTATATGTATGTATATTAAGCAATATAATTTTACAAACCAAAGACAAGTATTGAAATAAGATCCCAACACCACCGTCAAACTGTCTTTTTATTTAACCTATCAATTCTATATGAGGTACATTATGCATTATTCTAAACATACTCCTTTACAACAATCCCTAAATCTACAATCCACACTAAATCAGTAAGACACTGTGGACTTTATACTCTGCACAGATATCAATGTGCTAATTGCTACCAATTCCATAATTAATATCATTTCAGATTTGTTTTAGTAACTACCATTCTAAACAAAATATATATAAAATATAACATAATTACTGCAACTTCACTGTAATCCACAAAGAGGTAGGCAGAGGAATGCTGAACACTCCCATGTTTTATCGGTTACATTTATGTTCCACTATGGAATAGGTGGTGATCCTATTGCCATGCATCGGGCACATATCCAGACTTCGAACCACTACTAGACAATCTAAATTAGAAAATTTTGTAGTGATCAACCCAGGAATCGAACCTGGGACCTCCCGATTGGCAGTCACACTTGCAACCAATATGACCAAAGAGGCAGTACTGTAATTATCATATTTATTACAATCATTACCTTTTCTAGCCATAATTTAAAATACCATTCTATATTCTTTCATACCTATTTCATAATTATTTCTTTCTTTCATTTCAGGAAGTGTTAAATTTAAAACTTTACACGATTATTAAATAATGTTTAATAAATGTCATTCACTTTAACACATGCATGTTTACCTTGCCATTGGATATGATTAATTGAAACACTTCTACCACTTGCGACCACCCCTGCAATGCTTATTTATACTTTGAACACAATTTTCTAAATGTTAGTGTCAAGAATTTGCAGCTTTGTTAAGTGAGTTCACAGTTAAAACTAGTATAACAAAACAATGTGTCTCTATCACAAGCATTGATATTACCGATAACATGCATTATACTAAAGTACATGTCAAGAGTCATTCTGCTAAGAAACAGAACATCTTGAACTCTGTTCACCTCCAACTCGTTGCCGTGCCATAGCTCTCACGACATCGGCACTGGTCAGGCTTGAACTCTGGTCTTGCATTGAAAGCGCAAGAGCATGAGCCAATGCCTCATCTTCAGTCTGAAAAGAAAGAAAACGTCTTTTTTATTTTTAAGTAGGAAAATTTGTAATTATTTCAAATTAGATAACATTGTACAATTCCATGAACAGTAAGAGGGAGTTACAGAACCAATATACACAAATTAAAATGCCTTTTGGGAATGTTCTGCATTCCTCTGCCTACCTCTTCATGGGATTACAGGCGTGAAGTTACGTACGTTAAAATCATATTTAATTAAACCATAACTGTAAAGGAATATAGTTAATCTGTTAGTGTTGTATGATTTTATATAATTATATAATTTTAAATATAAAGAGAACGATTCAAATATAAAAATACAAACCATATTTCCCTGAACCTCTGCTGTAATTGAACGGACAGGTGCAGTAGTAGGAGACCTATTTGCGAAGTTTATTTCATTTGCCTTCATTCGAGCCATCGCAGCTTCCCTGTAAACAAATATGATGTTAATTCTATTATCATTGGCAGTCTTGTGGGTCACGATTCAGGATCCCATACTGAGGGTCCTGGGTTCTAAACTTGGAGTGCATTGTATAATTGTACATTTTGAAACTTTCTGTTAAAGGTACAGTTATGTTTCTCAATTTGAACTAACTACATTATAAAATATGATTACAACATGCTTTGTAGGTATTTCTTATTTATATATCGACGGTACCTACGTACAAAATGACAAGTCAAAAACCAAGGTTTACAAAAGCGTGTAAGTGTTTAAGTAAAGTAAGGTTTGGAATATAAATTACGCTCGTCTGTAAATCTAGGTTTTTGACATATCATTTTGTACATAGGAACCGTCGATATGGCATGTAACATAATGGGTGAAAAAACAATATAGTATATGATGTAATTTATGAAATATTGGAGTGTACTACACTTCTCTACCCACCACCTTGGAGATTGCAAGTGTGAAGTTATTTTTTAACATATATAATGAAGTACTATACATAGACAAATTGGACATAAAATTGGCAGTTAAAGGTTTGATGTATTTGATGTAACCCACTATCCTCTGCAAATGGAAGATATCAAGTTGGACTGTTTGTTAGATGTTGCAGATAGATAACAAATTGAGTCATTTCAGATCTATCTCACATAACTATTAAAATGCTATCAAATAAACGAATACACTTACGCAGCCTGTCTTCTTTTAGCACCTAATTTGCCAACACAGGCATGATCTATTGTGTGTCTATGACGTAAACAGAAATTCAGGGAACATTCACCACACACAAGGGGCACCATTTCTTTTGTCTTGCACCCCTTTAAAGAGCATCTATTTGTGAAAACCTACAAATAGAAATAAATATAGATATAATTTATCATATATGTTGGTAATTTTGCTTGAATTATGTATACGACAAAATCTGTATAAAAGCCACAGAGTTCTCAAATACTACACTGAATAACAAAATCTAAGTGTGCTACATATTAAAATGAAATTTAAGTTAACACACTGTAACTTCAATAAAGATAGAAGAATATTCTAGAAATTAAGATCAATGATCTGTTTGTTGATTGTGTTCAGTCTGCACTAATAGGGTATTTGATAAATGTTATACAATTAAATTAATTTTTATATCTTGTATTATGTACACCGTAACATACAGAGCACCTATCTTCATTATTGGCAGACTGAACATTAAAATTAGGCATAAGAGAGGCATACACAGATGTGATTTCATACTTAAAAATCCAGAATGTCGGTACCAATTAAACAAAATGTCCTTTCACTAAGAGTTTTTCAAATTGAATATGGAAGATCACCTTGTTTCGTCTCTCCCTAGCTGGATCAGATGTACACTGGCTGTCAATATGGGCACCAACTGCAACATCCGGGGGCTCCCCACGTTTACCAGGCACTGGAGCCCCACATAAGGGACATACAGGCACTTGAATATCACGGGCATTTGACTGTTTGCATTCATGGTTTGTATATGAGAAGTGATCCAAACTGCAACAGGATAAAGGTGGACATAAAAACCATTTTTAAAATAAATGGATATAATATTGTGTAAAATAAAGCTGGGTAGACATCCAACCTCAAATTTGAACAATGACAATGTTTAATCACTGCTGTGTTGGTTGCAAGTGTTACTGCCGATCAGGAGGTCCCAGGTCAAATACTACATAATTTTCTAAGTTAGATAGATTGTCTAGTAGTGGTCCGGAGTCTGGATATGTGCCCAATGCATGGCAATAGGCTCACCACCTATTCAAATGTGGGACGTAAATGTAACTGGTGAAATGTGGGACTGGTCTGCATTCCTCTGCCTACCTCTCCAGGGATTACAAGTGTGAAGTTACGTTTATGTTTACAATGTTTAATCACTGTAACAACCACTGGCTATAGAATGATGAGGGTGTTATGAAACCATATCAGACCCATATTCAACGAACCCATTGGATTGATGGTGATAATGGTAGAAATGTCTGATTCATGAGGCTAGTGTCAAATATGCTGGTGGGTTGCCTGTTTGTTATATTTAATTAATATAGAATAAAACCATAAAAATACTAACCAGAACACTTCTTTACAAGAATCACACTTCATAGGCAGGAAATCTGATAAAAAAATGCAAGTTTAAAAAAAAATAACTATGCTTGAAAAGTTAGCCTGGAAAGATATTTTACTTATTACAATTACATAAAGACTAAAATGAATAATAAGACTAAAGTCTTAAAAAATGTTATTTCCAAAATTACTTCAACATCTTCGAATAAGCATGAGTAGTAGATATTTAATGAACTACGTTCTAATGTCTTTGTTAAGATTAACTCTTTAACTCCCACCTACAAACCACATACATAACTATTTTTACTAATTTCAAATAAAATTACATATAATAAGTCATAAAATATGTAAACATGGAAGAAATTGATTGATAGCGGAAACAAATAGAAACTACTTTAAACTTTTTACCTAATTTATTGCAGGATGCATAGGAACAATTCTTTCCGATATGTGGGAACTCCATTTTTCAATTATATTTAAAAGTTTCCAAGGGACTTCAGTCTTCTGTTGTTTTCCACAAATTATAAAAACACAGAATGCTACTATATGATGAAATAAAACGTTTCAAACAATTTAATCCTTATATAGGCAAGAACAGCTATCGAATTAGTCATCTGAAATTTCCTTCAATAAAATTTGGTTCGATTTCGATGTGTCACTACCGTGACTGTCACCACTGTCATGATGACACAGGTAGTTTTTCAAACTATTCAGTATTATACTGCGTATACCAAAACGTAACGTTTCTTGTAATAAATTAGATTTTATTAATTAATAGCATATCTATTAAAAATAAATCGTAATTTAATATTCGTTTCTTTTACAATGTGCAAAATTATTTATTTGAAGCAAACAAGAAATGTAATTCAAGAAACCGCTTTCTCGACGTCAAGATATGACCTTTTGTCCTAATGACAGTTGTCATTATTGTCAGCTTCTTTACGTCATTGGCAATCACAGACGTCTGGGGTAGTCGGCAATCCAATTTCAGTTATTTCAAGATTAATTAATGATAAAAGTGATCCTCAGGTGGATCACTAGACAAATCTGGGCTTCATAGAAAGGATAATAATCGAGATGAGTAAAATTTTTCCATCCGTTGCTAAAGTCCTTAGCAGCTCGGCCACGGTAGGTCCTTAAATTAATAATAAAAAAATAGCGCCATATGTACTTGGGGTTTGTAAACAAGGAATACCTATAATTGTTTTGGTCGTATTTTAGAAAGCCGCAGCCCCAGTCGTTACCACCTCTAATGTGAAATATAGCACAAAGTCGGAGGCCACATTCGAAGTTAAGGTAAGATTCGTTTATTAATAAATGAGTGGATTTAGTAAATGTAGAATCTAGCGTTCCTTACTTCTTAATCACCTCCGCCTCTATTAGTATCAGTAGTTGTAAGGACAATATATTAAAAACTGTTGTAAGTCCTTTTGCATCTAGACTAATATAATTATGTAACCTAACCTTCAAAATGTCAAGTGTAACATTGTTTTTCTGTTTATTCTAGATAGTGTTATGAATGATGGCTTTAACTAGATGCATAAGAATAGTTAAGATCATATACAAAACTGTCATCTTAAATGTTAAGCCAATTTATTTTCTATTTTCATAATTTGTTGGATAGATCATAATAAGTTTAAAATTGAATAAGAACTATCATTCAAACAACTGGAAAATTATGATAACAGATACAAGATCAATGGAGTTTCTCTCATTGAAATCTAACCGTTGACTTATAATGAGCTTGAACAGCTTGTATATTCAATGTATATTGTATATTCAATGGAGTTTCTCTTTTTGAAATCTAATCTAAAACTATCAATATAGATATGTGTTAATAGCCAACGTTTAATTTACCTGAACTTTATGTCTGGTTAAAAATGCTGAAAGACCTGTACTTATCTTTGTTATGTGGCATTGATGGAACATTCGCCATAAATGACAGTTAAAAGAAATGAAATTTTGCCACTGATTATCATAATCCATTTTTTATCATAACCTCACCATACTTAGTGTCTCTCATTTTACAGTTACTTATAATATGTCATTTAGTTAAAACTAAAAGAGTTTCAAGAATCAGTTATTAAAATTTCTTATAATTGTCATTAATACTTGTTCATGATCACTCAATTATGTATTGTTTTATCTTTCAAGCCTTATAAACTTCACAAATTGGATAAAGGCCCAGCAACATCTACGAAATTGACAGCAAATGATGCATTGGAACTCTACAAGAATTTGGCAATTTTGCGACGTATTGAAACAGCCGCTGGCAACTTGTATAAGGAGAAAATCATCAGAGGCTTCTGCCATTTGTACTCAGGTTTGATCTTACTTACTATGTATCATATATGTTAATTATAATATACCTATGTTATACACTCTGTTTTCTTTATAAGGGACAGTTGTGTTGTGTGCTATAATAATAATATTTACATAATAACACACAGAACTATGTTATTATGCGAATGTTTGTAATTTATTTTCCATTACGTTGTTTTGCTTAAAAATAATTTTCTCAGTGTTATTTGAATGTGCATTATAATTTAATGCATATAATAATTGCATAAGTCAATGGTCTGTTAGATAGATATATTTTGCATATAAGGATCCGGGAATTACAATATAATAATTATTATTACTGTGTATATTTTCAATAAATTCATCATCAGTCTATTGCAGATCACTGCTGGATATAGGCCTCCCCTGTCGGATTGTGGCCTTGATCCCCACACTGGTCTTGTGGGTTACGAATCATAAAGCACACCTGCATACTGTTGCCCATAGGCAGCCAGGATATTATTAAGTTGTGCCATACTGCAACCTATCAGCACTGGTCTTAGCCGCCTCTTATGACACCATGTATCATTGGACAAGATCTGGAAATGTATTCTTTATACATCACCCTGATATAGAATATGTTCATTACAAATACTTTATAGGATTGAACAATTCAACCAAGTAATAATTCAGTGGTACAGTGGTTGATACTATGTACCATTATCCCATTATCTTGTGATAGCAATGTTTGTAAATGATTACTCTCAGAGCTGAAAATTATTTAATTGTTTGCATTCAAGTCTGGTGGAATTTTAATTGTATAAATAAACAATGACTTTAAATTTTTCATCTTACATCATTTATGTAATGAATTATTTAGAATATCTGTTTTCTTTTTGCAAATAATTACCTTTCAAATTATTTGCCACCATTCATCCACAACTGTTTTTATAATATGTATGTATTATGACAAAATGATTGATGAAATATCTATTAATGAATTCTTGGGTTAGTAAAAGATAAAACATCTAAATTTTCCACATAAATAAAAAATCTTAAGTAAATACCAAGATGGTGGGACCTCATATTTTTATTCATTCTATCTTACCAACTATTTATATTCTGCCTGATATCACTTTACACACTTGTTAAATTCTTAGAAATCTGTATGTTCTGGTGTCTTAGTTAATCTGTGACATTTTCAACAAGTCTTCTTAAAAGTTATATGTTATAACTGAGTGTTCCAGGGTTGGCATGTGATGAAGATGCTTCTGGTGTTGCTAATGTCCATCCACAGTCACCAGTTATAATAATTTGACTCCTTTATCAGCTTATGCTATAAAAAAGTGATTGATTTGTTTACTTGATTTGTTATTATGGCATTAGATGTAATGTACATTTTTTTGGATTGGTATAACAAATGCAAACAAATTATGCTGTTCATTAATTTTTATAATATACTGATTACTATACATTATCACAAAGTATATGTATTAATTTTAATATGTTGGGATCGTAACAGACAGCAACTTTTTCAGATACATTATAATGAAGTTCATTGTTGTTTGCTTCAGGTCAAGAGGCAGTGGCTGTGGGTATGCGAGCGGCGCTGCGGGACGTGGACACTGTGATCACTGCATACCGTTGCCACGGCTGGACCTACCTCATGGGCGTCAGTGTTCTCGGCGTGCTGTCCGAACTCACAGGGCGCCGCACTGGCTGCTCACGCGGAAAGGGCGGCTCCATGCACTTGTACGGTCGGAATTTCTACGGCGGCAATGGCATCGTTGGTGCACAGGTGAATATGTCAAATATTATGAATATGCCAGATATTATGTTTATCAAATATTGTTTCAAATATTATGCATGTGACTGCTTTGTTGGTTCAATGACTGCGTCGCTACTCTGTGAGATACCCAGGTCGGACAAAGTATTGTAGGGTTTATCTGACTTGGTATTCCCAATAGAAGCACATAAGATTGAATCGGCATAGATAGATTTAAACTCGCGTGTATGTCAGTAAACTCTGATTCTTTTAAAGTGTATATAATAGAACTGATGAAATGTGGTAGTACAACACTCCTCTGCCATTGCAGAGGACAGAAGACATTGTCATTACAATGTCTTCAGGGAGTCGATTGTACACAGCCTCTGTAACTCCAGGTGCCCCTCGGCGCGGGTCTCGCGTTCGCGCACAAGTACCGCGGCGACGGCGGCGTCGCGTTCGCGCTATACGGTGACGGCGCGGCCAACCAGGGCCAGCTGTTCGAGGCGTACAACATGGCCAAGCTGTGGGACCTGCCGTGCGTGTTCGTGTGCGAGAACAACGGATACGGTGAGGCAGCTTAATTACACCCAGGCGGCCTGTGGTATTGTCAGTATGTTTAAAATCTTCATATGAATTATTTTTTTATTTGCTTGCCATATGTATAATAATGCAGAAGTGCAACAATTGCACTATTTAAGTCGGTATGGCTTCAAGTGGTACAAACTGCGTAAATGAAAGTCATGCGTTATTCTAGTTTGAAATTTGACTGCCTTGGTCGAGTGCATGTAAGTGTGACTGCTGATCGAGAGATACCGAGTTCGATTCCCGGGTCGGGATTACTAGCTAATTTAGATTTTCTAGTTGTTATTTCTGGTAGAGACTCAGAGTTAGATATGTGCCCGGTGTACAGCACAAGGCTCACTCTTTAAATTGAACGATATAAATGTAATTAGTGAAACTTGAGAGCATACTACACTCTACTGCCAAGTCTTCGCGGATCATATGCCTGTTACACAAAGTTTCCTTAAAGTGTATAATCTTCATTTGTACACAAATATATAGTTATTTCCACCAGAAGTTTAAGAATAACCGTATGTTATTTTCCAGGTATGGGTACCAGTGTGGACCGCTCTTCGGCCAGCACGGAATATTACTCCCGTGGCGACTACGTGCCCGGCATCTGGGTAGACGGCATGGACGTCATGGCCTCCCGGGAAGCGACCAGGTTCGCCATTGACTACTGCACCAGCGGCAAAGGTTTGTTCTCCTTCATGCTCCATAGACGAAAATTGAGTGTTTCTTTTTCGTCTTTGAGGAGCCTCGACGGTACGAAGTAGATTTGACGTCAAAGCACCGTTTGTGCGCACAGGCCCGCTACTGATGGAGATGGAGACGTACCGCTACTCGGGGCACTCGATGTCGGACCCGGGCACGTCGTACCGCACGCGCGACGAGGTGCAGGAGGTACGCCAGACGCGCGACCCAATCACCTCCTTCAAGGACAAGATCATTAGCGCCGAGCTGGTTACGCCCGAGCAACTTAAGGTGGGCAACGCTTTTTATGTTCTGTCGTGAGCTATGCGTTAAGATAAAACTATACCTTTATTCAGGCACAAAAGAACGGAAACATATCGGTAAGCCATGTGCTTGATAAATTTGTATATATACGTATTCCTGTACAAGTCAACATGTACAATTCGGAAGGGTCAGGACCGGAGGAGTCGCATAGATTAAGTGAGGCCTATGTTCAACAGTGGACATCCGAAGACTAATGATAACGATAATGTACAAGTGTAGTGATGTGTGTTTGTATGAAAGAAATGACAACAATGATCAACTACAATTATACAACCTAAATTATCAATTACAATTATAAAAGCAAGTGAAAGGAACAACAAAAAACATGTTTTCGTTTTTATTAAGTTTTTTATGGTTCCATAATATTATCATAAATTTCACCTTCAGAATTCACTTACCAAGCAAGATTTATTTTTATAGTCAAATGCACTTGCCAATATAGAAGTACAGGCACATTTATATTTAGGCACAGCTAAATTGAGGTTGTCGAGGTTGCCTCCCAACCCTCCCAGCAGTGATCCTAGTCCGCATATTTAACACGGTGCTTATAGTCAAAAACCTGTGCATAGGTATCCAGCTCCACTGAGATAGGACGATGACGACGGATCATGAATTTGTTTACAGGAGATCGATGCAAATGTCCGTAAGGAGGTAGACGAAGCGACGAAACAATCGAAGACGGAGCCGGAGGTGGGCGTGGAGGAGCTGAGCGGCGACATCTACTACAACAGCCTGGAGCCGGAGGTGCGCGGCACGCGGCCCGACGCGCCGCTGCAGCACATCAGCGTGGCGGCGCGCAACTAGCGCCGCGCCTCGGACCATCGGGACAACTCCGGCTCCCTTGCCGTTTAGCTAGTTTAAAATGTTGCCATTTATAAGTATGTATATGACCTTATTTTTTATACAAATAAGGACAGTTGCAGACTTTTAACACTACTGTCAAAATCATTAGAATAAATGTTTAGATTGTCATTCCTCTGTGCACTTTTAATAACACAAAACGTGTATTAATAGTTGTTGTATATTCATTTTTCTTAGCAGGATGTGAAGTAATCGTAATGTTAACATGTTGCAATGGAGTAATGACTTGTTGATTTGATTCTTTTATTAAATTTAAATGTTGTTATTGTCGAGCTAAAAGCGAACGGATTGTGAAATTATGAATTGATTTCTTGTCTTTAAATTTCGTACATTTACACAATTGAGATTGGCCTTTATTATAGTATTTTTTTTTATATATATGTATTGTTTTTATTTTTTTCTCAATTAGTGTAAGTAAAACTGCCAATTGCTAAATAAATTCTTTTAAATATTTATTTTTAATTTCACACTTTTGTTGTGTAAATAAAAAATGTTTATTAAAAAAGAACGCAAAATCTACACGCTTTTTATTATTTCTTTTAGTAGGTGTCCGGTTACAAATTTTATTGCTGTTAAAACTAGGTATAATTATAAGAAAATTGAAAGTGTTAGACCGAAAACATTGGTAGGTATTCGCAAATCTAAATATAAAACCTAAAATGAACTTGTCGATGGAGCGAACCGATGAATTGATTTGGGTAAACAGTTTTATGAGAGTAATAAATAGTTCATTAAATAAAAGCAAAACAAGATTGTATTTATTTCGACAACCATCTACAATTAAATAAATATATTCATTAATTAAATACAACACTTCGCAAAACTCGCGTTTAAATATACAAAAATATCATTTTGATCATCACAAATGTTATTGAGCACGATTGTAGTAGTAATTTCATTTCCTATAACTAGAAATGCTAGTAATGATATTCTATGTAGCGCATTAAATAATAATTTCATAATTAGAAACATATTTAATAATATGACAGTAAGTGTACAAATCGTTTGAAAAGTTCATTTTAACTTCGAACACTAACTAAAAATAACATTTTTATTGTATTCGATCCGGGGCACACACGTCATAGACATCGCTAGTTTGGCCAATCGAAAAAATGTGCTACACCTCTAAAGCCTTTTTATATAATTTTTATTACTCTTTCTAAGTACTAATGTTAAGGTTTTACACATTTAAGGCACAATGTAAAGCAGATAAAGCTGTATAAAACCTATTTTTGTAACTGAAAACAGCAAAATTTAGTCAAAACTACGTCAACATCTACCAACATGATGATTTCATACTTTAAAAACAATTGACAATTGGTCAATTAGGTTTTGACAAATCGCAGTATCACTGACTCATCTTTATTTTTAATTTTCGGTTTACAGTGAAAATGCACAGTTAAGTAATTGGGAAAAACAATTTAGAACCAAAGCTTTATAATGGTTTTTATTTCGAAAGGCACATTTTTATTTATAAATTTAATATAAGTCAAACGAATAAAGCAATTACTATGAGCGATATTAAATATACAAGATATTTTATAGTACACCCCAAATTGTTTGTTATTACAAAAAATTAAATGAACATTACTTATACCACAAGTATAGGTAAACGATGTAATATAATATATAATAATATATAGGAACTAATGAGAAATTGTCGATTTTTACAACAAAATAGAAATTGTATTAATGTTCACATACAAAAATAATGTTTCACTCTCATAGGTAAAAAAAATGTTTTTTTTTATAATATATATACTTGGTTATTTGATCGCTCCTTCACTGAGAAGTTCAAGTATGATTCTGCATTATAATCTAATTTGAACGCTTTTAAAAGTCTATTTAGTAGAATGGAAAACTGCAGACGTTATAAATTTAAATATCCGTACGATTATTCACTAACTGATGCATTATACATGTACAGAATATTAACTTAACTCATGTAACAGGTTTATTTTAATATGTAAATATGGGAATTCTACGAAGTATTTAAGGTCAACACATCGTGTTAGTCAGCTTTGGTATCTTGTACTAAGATTTAAGATATGATAAAAACCTAACTTTTTTCATGTCATGCGTGCTACAATGTATAAATATACATTGTTGTATGTATAAATATAGATAATATACGTTCCCTCGGGCGAAAACCTTATATTTTATGAAGGGAGTCTTTGGTAGGTAAATGGCAAAGTATATGTTAATAATTTATAAAAATAGATAAGTGTAATAGACTTGAGAATGAGGATGACAATAAATTGAATAAGGTTGGATTGAAATTACGTTGACAATAAATATAGGGAATGTTTTGAGGATATCTAAAGTTAGGGGAATGTCGTTTTTGGTTTGTTGTTAATCAAAGGGCAAATTTAAATAAAAAATTTGAGCGTTACTTATCTTACTGGGAATTTAAAAAAAATGACAATCCCTTACATTTTTGTTATCTGCTTATAATATGAATTACATTCGATATTAGTAGGAAATGGTAACATAGGACTAAATCTAATGTCTTTTTTACAAATCAGATTAACGAATGGTTTAATGTTTTTGGGAATGTATCCAAGCAGGGTCACCAAAGGGGGGTATACAGTTAAAACTATGTTGTCACAAATCATTAAAAAATAAATAAATATATTGAAATTTTTCTTTCGAGTCGTAATTATTAAACAAACAAGGCTCTTGTGTTTAATGGTGACAGTTTTTTTACTATAATGTGCAGTTCATGTGTTGCCATATGAAATCATTTATGTGGCCAACATTGGGAAATAAAAGCAAGTAAGTAGAAAACACTGTAGATATGTCATCGATGGTCTGCGATGTATAAAATTTTACACACGAAATAGCGTAGGTAAATTGCTTTTTACAGACACCGACTCTTGTAATTTAATTCGCGATTTAAGCCAAAGCCGTCAGTTAATCTTGCGTTTCGTCCACCTCCGGGATGTTGTCCTCGCTGTCCTCCACCAGGCCGCACTGCAACTCGTACAGGCGCGCGTAGATCCGCTTGAGTGCGATGAGCTCCCGGTGCGTACCCATCTCGGCGACCACTCCCTTGTCGATGACGCAGATCATGTCCGCGTTCTGGATGGTGGCAAGTCGATGCGCTATGATAAGGCATGTGCGGCCCTCGCTCGCCCGGTCCAGAGCTTCTTGTACCACCTGGTGAAAAGATTACTTCACATTGGTCACTGTTCGTGTGTTGCAAATGTACATTGCTGACGGTCACCTTTACCATTTGGTAGCGTGTCTGTTTGTTTGCCAGTTTAAATACAAAAAAGTCTGCTTTTGCAGTTGTAGAATATGCTATACTTGACATTACTTGATACATATTTTTGTCGCGATTAGTCATTCGTGTGTATTCATCCTAAAGATAGGTAGATCCTAAAAATTTAAGGTACCAAAAAAATAAATAAATACTTATCACCAAAAATGCATTGATATTTCGTGATAAGTTTTAATTTTTTTCTGTACGTTGATTAAATTTTTTAAACATTAGGATGAAGTTAGATTAACTTCGATTCCAATGGATGTCACCCATATAAAGCGCTAACTTATCCCAGGGACATAATAATACGTAATTACTATAAAATGATAATAACTTGTATTTTTATTTTTGCCAATAATGATGATAATAATTTATTTACGTCTACGCGCTCGTAACTCAAAAGGATGGCAGCTGATGATTCAATTACATATATGATGTCGAGCGAATGTCGTCAACAAAAATAATTTTGTAGGAACGAGTTTCCAGTCTTATCCCTTCTTCCGGCAAGTCATAAAACGAACTTATTTATATAAAATGGGAATATTTCTGTTTATGTTACAGACTGCAAAGTATTTAAATACTAGTAAAAGACGCATATCCCACACTCATATCATATCAACTCTCATTGTCTTTCATAAGAATAAAGTTTACCCTCTCGCTGTGCGTATCCAACGCCGACGTGGCTTCGTCCAGCAGCAGCACCCGAGGGTTCCTGACCAGGGCGCGGGCGATGGCTATCCTCTGTTTCTGTCCCCCAGACAGCTGAGACGCCCGCGCCCCAATTCTGGTGTCATAACCCTGAAGCATAATGTTCGTATTAGACGTACATGCACTACTTATTACCTATATAAAGGACGATCATTCATTAGAGACATGAGCAAAAATTTGAATCATAACCGCTTCGACTCATTTCCGAACCAATTATAGTGCTTGAAGAACTTAGTAACTAAGCCTTAGTCAATATCCCTTTTAGATTTCGTCAATGTTACTTAAAGATAAGTGACAAGATATACTGCATAAATTGCATTTACAAATAGCATGTAATATGCAACCGGTCATAGGGATGTGGTCGCGTAGTACGCCGATGAATAAACGAACCAGAACTCAATTAGGAAATGCTTGAATACTCACCCCGGGAAGTGCGGCGATGAAGTTGTGGACGTTAGCCTCTTTGGCCGCTTTCACGATCTCCTCGATGGTGACCGCGCGGGTATTGTCGCCGTACGCGATGTTCTCGGCAATGGTGCGGTCGAACAGCACGGGCTCCTGCGACACGATGCCCAGATTGCGGCGCAACGTCGTCAGCCGCATGTCGCCCACTATGCTGTGGTCGTCGAGATACTGCAACGGACGTCGCACGGGTTGAATGGGTTGGTTGGTTTGGAATAAACTTAATAATAGAGAAACAAATAAAGATGATCTATAGAAATTTATGAACTTTGACAATCGCATTCAAAGTTCGCCATGTGAATAGCATCTAAATACAAATGGATTGAAGTTATTATAGCGAACTGTAGTGTTCGAAGCTCTTATATAGGCATAATAGTCTATAAATTCTTTATTGGAAAATAAGTCTTTATTGTAAAATAAACTATAACCCCTGCTCACCACAGTGCCGTCATCTGGGTCGTAAAGCCTCTGCAACAGCTGTATAAGGGTGGACTTGCCGCAGCCGCTCGGCCCGACCAGCGCTATCCTCTTGCCGCTGGGAATGACCAGCGACAGACCACGCAACACCTCCACTTCGCGTCTAGTAGGATATCGGAATTTGACATTCTTATACTGAATCTTGCCTTCCGCCACCTGGGGACAAATAGAATTCCTCTTCAAAATTTATTTACTTTTATTTCATATACTGAAATGTAACAGCAGTTACATAGGATTTCATGAACGAAACTTTCAACGAAATTTCAACGAAAGGCGTTGCAACGTGTAAATCGATAGACCATGTGATTTGGGGACTTTTGGCAAAGTTGGCGCAACTGCTTCAAAATAGAAAAACATTACAGCGATGATACTTTCGCAGCCCTAAGATCCGTTCGTAACACTCGTTATGTCTTATATAATGTATGTAATATTTTATTAATGTATGTATGCAAGCGCGCTGCGGTCCTAGGTTCGAATTTTAGGTTGGGAGCTATTAGATTTTTCTAACTCACAATTTCTAGGGGCTCGGAGTCTGGATATGTGCTCGGAGTATGACAATAGGCTCACCTTCGGAACAGACGTATATGTTACTGGTGAAACGTGGATATGTACTACAGTCCTTGCGGATAACAGGCGCGATGTTACGTTTTTATTATGTCGCTATGTCTAGAACTCACATAATTCTCCTGCACCGAGGGCGCGTGTGTGCTCTCGACCGCAGGCCGGCGCTCCAGAAGCGTCATCACGCGCCCGGCGGCAAGCACCGCTGCGCCGAAATTGGGCGCGAATGCCAGAGCCTGGCCCATCATCCACGCGCCGAATATGAGCGCTTCTGATACCCTAGAAGACAAACGTGGTTGACCTATATTAACCTATAATATTATTGGTAACAGACAAATAAAGTCAGAATTTGGCCTACAGACGATGTTATTTCAATTAGTAGTGAACTGATTTTGTTGGAATAAACTCATAAATTTTCGTAATCGATGCATTTTTAATAGCGAAGCCAATAGTATAAATCTTCGTAGGGATTCGATTTGTTAATGATTTATAGCAAAACGATTTGCAGGCGAAAAAACGGCGTCCGCAAGCATTGCTAAATACATACTAATGTGAAGAGGCTCTTCTCGCGTCTCACAAATAATAACTACCATTGATTCTAGGCGATAATAGATAAAGCTTTATCATTTAAACTAGCACCGTCCCACTTCGATGAGTGTATAGTCAACATTGTTTATAGTGAAGATTTGTAAATAACATTCGAACGCTCACGCTAACGAAACATGGGACAATATAAAGTAATTTTAGTGACGTACTTACTTAATAACGTCCTTGTAGGGCACCTTATTGTTGGCGACCAGTACGCCCCCGAACCACAGCGAGAGCGCGTAGCCGGCCACGGGCGCGGTCTGCCCGAACGCGAACACCGAGCCGCGCCAGCGCAGGCTGCGCCGCGCGGTCACGCGCGCACCCACGCCCGCTTGGTGGTAGCGCGCCATCACGCCCTCCTCGCCACCTTAATCAATAAAAACTCTCCTTTCTAATGTACCAACTTGTAGTATACTGTGTCTTGGTGCATGGATTTGGTTATTTATTTATTCATTTGGTTAATCCAACAGCATGATAAATTATTTAGTTTTACACAAAATATATATATATA
>DWEJ01000433.1:0-16892 GCA_018245835.1 Mysoria sejanus stolli | reverse complement strand
AGTGTTCGACCCGGGAATCGAACCCGGGACCTCCCGATCGGCAGTCGCACTTGCAACCAACACGACCAACGAGGCAGGCGGACAAATAAAGCTAGACAATTAAATTTTATTAGAACATTAACAAAAAAAATATATAATGCAATGAAAACAAAAAAAAACAAAATCTTCTATGAAATTTTCTATCAAAAACTGAATATTCACATTCGCGAATGTCAGCAGCAGACATTCGCATTCGCGAATGTTCAAAAAGTGACATTTGTTACATCTCTATTAGAAATATACATCAAACGGCAAGGTATTTGAACAATACATTAGAAATAAATAAGTAATAAATATCTGAGGATATTCCACACAAGGCCATCTGATCCCAAAGTAAGTGTCAAGAGAGCTAGTGTCAAGTAACTTCAAGCCTGTAATCCCCGAAAAGGTAGGCCGAGGAATGCAGAATACTCCCATGTTTCACCAGTTACGTTTGCCTCCCATTATGGAATAGGTGGTGAGCCTATCGCCATGCGTCGGGCACATTATCCAGACTCCGAACCACTACTAGAAAATCTAAATTAGAATATTTTATGGTGATCAAACAGGGAATCAAACATACATGTAATATTTTTCATTGAAGCATCAGCTTATGAGCCATTAACTTAATTAAATGGTTACTTTACACTGAACTCCCTTTTTTTAACATCCTGAAATTTCCAATACTGAATATTAATGTACTTTCTCACCTTTTCTCCTCCGGTGTCTCATTAGCCTTCAACAGCTCTTTCTGTTTTTTCTTCTCCTCTTTTAACCTAAGCCTCTCAGTTTCCAGCCTCTGCAATAGTTTCAGCTCTTCCTCATCACTGTCACTGCTGCTATTGCTGCTACTGGAAGAACTGCGACTTTTCTTTTTCTTTTTACTCTTCTTGTGCTTAGAGTCTTTCTTCGAAGTTTTTTTCTCTCTGCTCTTAGATCTATTCTTTCGTTTTAATGACTTGGATCTGCTCCTTCTACTATGATCTCTGGATCTAGTTCTCTCCTCTTTTCGGCTTTCTACTGAGTGTCTGCTGGATTCCTCTCTGTATCTGCTTATTGAATGTTTTGATGACCTATGACCAGGTTTATTGATAAAAGAATAAGACGAAATTAATAGTAATAAGGATAATAAACACACAAACGATAAATGGAAGACTAGTTAAAAATCAATGATTGCTGACTACAGTATTGACTCATACAAACATATGGGTTAGTTATTTAAATAAGGAAAAGTAACAAATATTGTATGAACATACTTCTCTATTACATAATAAAGGCATTATATGTACCTGGAAAAAAGCATATGTTCACTTACATGTTAAATTGTTGACTTAAATGTTAGATCTGCGACGGATCTTCCCAAATCAAACGAAGCTAATGAATGTCTGCAGCAAGATTAGACTTTTAACAGTCACAGGTAACTTAACGTCTTGCTTTGTATTTATTTTCGTTACACCTGTTGCATAGTATACCACAATAACATTTAATTATTCTATTGTACCATAATTGTATTATACGTAAGAAGAAGTCATGGTAACAATTGTTATTAATGAAGTACTGAAACATAAGTGTCAAACTTCTATGACGATCTTGACAACTGATAACTTTTATATTATAGGCATTCATTATTTCAGCCAAAGGCACATTAATTACGAAGGGATCTTCAACAAAATAACTTTTTATTTATAAACCCGAATTGTTTTTTACACTTCTTATTATACACACTTTTTCAGGAACGTCCTATCAATATTTTTAAAATAAATCATTGCGAGGCAAAGTAAATTTATTTCAGTTATTTGCCAAGGTGAATATTTTTTTGACAACTGCAACACGAAACGTTTTCACGTCAAAAAATGATAACGTCTGTAAGACATGACATACTCTTTGACACAATAAATGTAGACCAAGTGATTGTATACATTACGGATGTAACTAAAATTTATTCCATAATAATAATCTCTAGAAAATATATTAAGTTAAAGTATCCTAAATTACCGACCTACATGTATTATTTAAATTTTCGTAGTGTTGGGTGAAGGTAAATAAAAAAGTTGATGAATTAAAATAAGCAAGAAATACTAACAATGTCGTTTCTCCGCGGGTCTGAAAACTACGTGTGGTGTACGACGAGTGTATTAGGGAAAGGAGCCACGGGGGCAGTATTTCAAGGAGTGAATAAGAACAACGGCGAACCAGTGGCAGTCAAGACATTCAACCAGCTTAGCCACATGAGGCCACATGACGTACAGATGCGAGAATTTGAAGTGCTCAAGAAGGTAAAACACGAGAACATTGTGAAGCTTCTCGCCATCGAGGAAGAACAGGAAGGTAGAGGGAAAGTCATAGTAATGGAACTATGCACAGGAGGCAGCCTGTTCAACATTTTAGATGATCCTGAGAATACTTATGGTTTGCAGGAGCATGAATTCCTTTTAGTTCTGGAACATTTAACAGCAGGAATGAAACATTTGCGTGACAACAACCTTGTGCACAGAGATTTAAAGCCTGGCAATATAATGAAGTTTATCAATGAAGATGGAACAACTACATATAAGTTGACAGATTTTGGAGCGGCCAGAGAGCTACAAGAAGAGGAGCAATTTGTATCCTTATATGGTACAGAAGAATACCTCCATCCTGATATGTATGAACGAGCTGTATTGAGGAAACCTGTTGGCAAAAGTTTTGGAGCAACAGTAGATCTGTGGTCCATTGGAGTTACATTGTACCATGTGGCAACTGGCCAGCTGCCATTCCGACCATATGGTGGAAGGAGGAACAAAGAAACCATGTATTATATAACAACAAAAAAAGCTTCAGGTGTTATCTCTGTAAGTATTTATTATAAGAAATTGACTGCTACGTGGGTGGAGTCATTGCAAGTGTGACTGCTGATAGAAATCCTGGGTTCAAATCCTGGGACAGGTATTATTAGTTTTTTCTAACTTAAAATTTCTAGAAGTATCTATGAGTCTGGATTGGTACCAAATGTATTGCAATCTTATTGACATAATTAAATTAGCTACTTACTCTAAAGATATGTACAACATAACATCATACCTGTATTTTCTTAACAGAGTAGTCAGAAGAGTGTAACTTTTATGCTCCCATTATTCACTATCTAATAGAGATGTTACGAATGTCACTTTCTGAACATTTACGGATGTGAATGCAAGTATTTGCTATTGACATTCACAAATGTGAATGCGAATATTCAGTTTTTCATAGAATATTTGATAGAAAAATTTGTTTTTGTTTGTTTTCATTGCATTATGTATTTTTGTGTTAATGTTCTAATGAAAATTTAATTGTTAAGCTTCATTGTTCAAAGTTAAGTAAATAAATAAATTATACCAAATGATAAAAAGAAAATTGATAATCATCTTTTCATCATCACCTGGGTTGACTGGTAGAGAATTCCAAATGGCATTAAGTCTCCCCTTTGTTAGCAACAATAAAGAATAAATAAATAAAATTGATAATGTGATCACTAGATTGTTTCTTTTGGTGGTATTATAAAACATAAGGAATAAATGGATTTTAATTTTTCTTCTGATATTTATACTAGCAAAACATTTGCAAAAATTATGTGAATGTGAATATGTAAAAATATGTGAATATTCACAAATATGAATGTGAATATTTGTTACATCTCTACTATCTATGTTATATGTCACACCATAGAACAGAGTGTACTATTTGAATTTCATCCAAAGTTCCAATCAATTACATCCTGTTTATAACCATGGAGGCATTAATTAAAATCTACAACTAATAATTATTATCGTCATGTACCAATGCAGGGCACACAGAGTACAGAAAATGGACCGATAGAGTGGACACGGGAGCTGCCTTCCCACTGCCAACTAAGTGTGGGCCTTCGGAAGCTAGTGACTCCTCTGCTGGCAGGCCTTCTGGAAGTAGACCCCCACAGAATATGGACTTTCGACAGGTTTTTCGCTGAAGTGCAAACTGCTACCTCCACCAAGCCAGTTTACGTTTTTCATGTCAACAAAGCAGCTAGTATAAAGGTTTGTAAATTTTATCATAACGACAGTACCTGTAGGTGGTTTCTACTATTCACAATGCAGACATTTGTGAATAGTTAGAAACCACCTACACTCACATACAAAACATTTCATCAAAGTTAAAGTCTAGTTCCGCGACATATGAACATACAGAATAATTTTACAGGTGCATATTTATTAAGCTAATTTGACATCAAAACATGGACACACATCACAAAAATTTTTGTCACACAAATCAAACTTACGATCGCCTGTTCAGCAACCAGCATCACTAACTATGAGACCAAGTTTAAATAACTTAACTCATTTTGAATTTAAACATTAAACTCATTTTGAATTCATCGTGAGGTTGCAACATAAAAGATTATGTAATTGTACCAATAATCAAATTAAATCTATATAAAAATAATAAGAATGATCGAATCATAGAGCTTATATTATAAAATAATTATAATCTCAGGCCTTTGTCTTATTTCATTCAAATAATATGCAAACAGTGGTAAACAAAGCCGAAGGTTATTACAACGGACGTAATAAAGTAAAACCGGATTTCATTCTCTGGCTGCGGAACAATAAGTGTTAGCTCTGGCGAAATCACGCGCTC
Source organism: Mysoria sejanus stolli (assembly GCA_018245835.1). Classification (NCBI taxonomy): domain Eukaryota; kingdom Metazoa; phylum Arthropoda; class Insecta; order Lepidoptera; family Hesperiidae; genus Mysarbia; species Mysarbia sejanus. The sequence goes on along the minus strand of DWEJ01000433.1, from coordinate 12,242 downwards.
CGCTTACAAGATAATGACCATGTTCGCATGCTTCGTGGTCAAAATCAGCGAAGTATAAATGGGGAAAAATTCTGATGGAGTTATATCAATTAATGTAACATTCATTGTTTGCTGCGTTACACCTAAACAGTTTTAAGTAAATAATCAGTATATTTAAATTCAAGCTTTAATAGTAGTTTCGTAAAATATTGATACAGGGTTTTAATTGATACATCATTACATTACAAAAATCCCTTACATTGCATTGCGCCGTATTAAAATATATCGAATGTCCTTACGATGAATGGACGATAGCGGACAAATAGGGTTGAAAAATGTGATTAGACATAATAATTTTGAGAATGTTTCCATAATATAGTAGCTATGTCTTCTACAAGCCCTAATTTACTAGTAGTAATGTCCGAATATTTCATCGAAATGATTAATACACACTGTACACGCCACGCATTGATTCAGTACCCACGCCCGCTAACTAGGTTTCCACTCCTAATGGTTTTAAGTCTTCCTAAGTCCTCCTAAGTCTCCTCCTAAGTCTTCGTCAGCCAGTTTTTGACCTAAATAGGTCGGCTCCTAGCTGACCAAATGGTCGAGATAAGAAGAATGCACGGCACATGCGTCTGCCCATCTTTTGCACCTGCCCTTAACATATGCCACTATTTCATCGGCCATTCTCTATGCGTCTCCGAATCACCGACTATGCCCTAGTTCAACACAATATGTTTGTTGGTCCAGGTATTTTTAAAGCCCGAGGAAAAGTACGATCTCCTGCAAACGTACATCTGCGAGCAGACGAGCGTAGTCGCCGAGTCACAGATTCTTCTGTACAAGGACCGGTTACTGCTATCGGAAATCGATGATAATACATTGGGTGAGCATCAAAAACGACAAAAGAGTTGAGAGTATGAAGCTTCACATATTCTTGAACAGCAGTTATGGCCATTTGAAAAATATCAGTAACGTAACAACTGTCTTTGACACAAATTGACTATATGAACACAAATAATGATACCAAATAAAAAAAAAACAATAGTAGTTTAATTTCCTGACCTCGAGCTATACACTACAATATCTATTCGGCTATTAGGATTGCTTGATTTTTGGGTAATTCAAGGTTTTTTTTCATGTACGATCAAATTGTCTCTTTTGGAACAAATTTTACACGACATAAATAGCATTAACCCTTTAATAATGCTGTTGAATGGGTCATAGTAGTTAGGAAGTTGGCGTAATGCCGTTACGTTAATTTAAGCTTATGTAATATTTCACCCTGCGAATGTCTTCAGGCAAGAACTTCCCCGATACAACAAGCGAAGAGCCACTACTTCTGTTTAATAAGAACAATAACAACGTAAGCATGGCGCCGGAGCCCGAGGTGCCCAAATTTCCCGTGTTCCCGAACATCGTCTCCGTCGACAATGACGCCAGTCAGGCCAAGGTAAAATAAGAATTGATTGGGATTATTGTATATTAAAACTTATTAAAAAACTGCCGGAGCATATTTTTTTGGTAAACAAAATTAATTTACAGTATTAATTTTGCAAAAAAGAGATATTTTTGGCGATATTGTACATACAGACTTCTAATTTACATTTATACATCAAATCATTTATGCTGTACACGTAGACCGCGTGTAGTGTGGGCCACGTCGTGAAGCGGCGTGTAGAAGCGCTGTGTGCCGCGTCGCAACTGTGTGCCGCGTGCGTCACACGCTGGAGCGCGCTGCTCACCACTCGGCTGAAGCTGGTGTCGGCGCGGGCCGACGCGCTGGCGGCCCACGCAGCCCGCCTGCACGATGCGGCCCGAGCCTTAGATCTCGCCGCGGCCGCCACCAGGCATCTGCATACTGTAGTATGTGAATACTAAAATTGCGGTTAAAAAGTGGAGCTAGAAATGTAAAACTTAAAGGTTATAGACATTTTTTAATGTAAAATCTAAACAAAACACAAGAAAATCGTAACAAAAATAGATTTTTTTAGTTAGCGCCACTCTCGTCACTTAAGGGTATGAAAAATAGCCTACGACCTGCCCTCAGGCCTATCAAATACACACATTTTTTTTATAAAAATCTGTCAATTCGGTTCGGAGGATTTCGACCACTAACATTGTAACACAATTTTTTATATATTAGATATGATAATTAAATAATTTATGCTAATTACATATATTTTGTCGGTTAAACTTACATTGTAGGTACATCCTAATTGTCTCTATTTGTCTGTTTTTTTATTTTGCAGTACATATCCTTAGCCTTAACATTTCTACTAAGAGCTACTTGTATTTTATCTTTACTACTTTCATTTTTTTCAATACGTATAGCAAAATTCACGCCCAGGCATTTTATAGGTTATTACTAATGTAATAGGTTGTATGCACGATATTCCATTTGGGCATAATTTACCAGGTTACATTAGAGATAGCATGTTCTTTGAATGTAGGTATTGCAACTACTATTGAAGAAGTGCAGTACCCCATTCGCTTTATTACTGACACTCCTTTTAATATCTCGCCAGTTTACCACTTCTTGTAAAAAAAATTTCCAGGTATAAGAAATCTTGTAGTTTCTCAACTTTATCTTTCGGAATGTTAATTTGATATTACGTCGTTGTTTTTTTTAACAGACAGATTTCATGTTGTAGGTACACTTAAGTCAAATGTTAAACTGTCTGTGTTACAAGCCGAAGGGTATGGTGTACTATTTTGATATACATACTAATGTAAAATCCCCATTTGTCTGTCTACAGATTGGTATACCAGAGGGCAATGAGGCGACGAGCGCTAGCGGCACGGGCGGCGCGACCTGGGCGGAGGGGTGGGGCGGCGCGGGGGCGCGCGCGGCTGACGAGGCGGACAGCGTGCGCGCGGCGGCTGCGTCCCTGCGCGCGCGTCACGCCGGCACCGCGCTCACTGGCGAGTGGGATGCCGCTGCGCCGCTCGCGCCCTGCCCAGCCGACCTGCGACTACATCTCAAGGCCAAAACACTCGTCGACAGGTCACTTATTACATGCTTATATTAGTTTCACCTGTATGTTTGTTTGTATGGCATTAAACTTTAATTTAACATAGTTACACTTCCTGTATTGTCGATACCGCCCAACCCTATTGTAATTTTTTTAATCGACGTGATAAATAATTTAGATATTAGGATTATACCATTCCTACTGGTATAATATGATGATACTTTTATTTTTATATCAATTAATTAGTTCAGGATTCAAATGTACAAAATGTTATAGAAAAATTGTTGTAAATGGAGTTGTTCAAGAAATAGAAGAGAATACTGTTTTGGATTTCATGACCTCTGTCAGAAGTATGTTAAGATAAGTGAAGAAGAAACGTACTGGGCAGAAAATGCATATAATGGTTAACATTCTTGTGTGGCAGGCTGCGCGAATCGTGGCAGCACCTGGTGCGCGACCGCGCCACGCGCTCGCTCACCTATAACGACGAGCAGTTCCACGTGCTGGAGCGCATCACGGTGGCCGAGACGGCGCGGCGCCTGCGCGCGCTGCTGCAGCGCGCCGCGCCCGCAGCACGCGCGCGCGCCGACGCCGTCGCCGACTGGTGCGCGCTCACCTCGACCAACCACCCCTTCCCTGCCCCGCATGCCTGACCCTCGCTCACCGCGCGCTCTCGTTGCAGGTACAAGGTGGCGCAGACGGTGTACCTGCAGACGCAGATCCTGGACAAGGACGTGGCGAGCGCCGAGTTAAAGCTGCTAGCACTAGCGGCGCGCTTGCAGGACGCCGAGCAGCGTGCACGCACTCATGTCTGTGAAACTCCGTCTTCCATTTGCATTCGTTCGCAGTTGCTGTCCGCCTGCTTTGATTATTTATCTCGCTCAATTCAATGGCTATCTAATTCGCGTCCTTCAAAGTTAATGAAGACTATATATTTTAATGTAGTAATATTCAAGCACAATTTTTTAGTCATTAGTTTAGCTTTGACAAATAAATCAATAGTCACAAAATTGTGTAGTCTATAGTAGAGGATGGTAAGAGGTTATTTTTTGGACCACAAAAATTTTAATTTTTACCTAACTTTATACCATTATAATGTAATTTAAACATTTTACACTCTTTTTATATTTTTGAACAAATTACTTTCATACGTATATTAAATTCTTTTCACCCGTTTACATCTTATTTATATTGATAATAAACCTTACATAAAATCTATAATCTCTAAAGAGGTAGGCACAGGTGTGTAGTACACTCCCACGTTTTATCAGCGACGATTACGTCCTACTATGATATACGTGGTAAGCTTATTGCCATACACCGGGCCCATATCCAGACATAGAGCTACTGCTAGGAAATTTAAATTAAAAAAATCGTATTGTGGCCGAGACGGGGTTTGAACCCAGGACCTCTCGATCGGCAGTCGCCCTTGCAACTAACATGACAATCGAGTCAGGCGATTTATATCAATAAAAACTCTTAACATTTCAGCTAAATAATCTAAAAGCAGAACCTACCATGGATAAGGAAAAAGTAAAGGACAGGGAATCGAAAAAAGGCATCGCCAATGGCAAGAGCGTGCGGGCGGTGATAGGGGCGGGAGCGGGCGCGGGGGGCGTGTCGGCGAACGGCGCGGGCGTGCGCGCGCTGCTGGCCGCGCACGACGAGGTGTCGGCGGCCGTGGCCGGCAACTCGGCACTGCTGGCGCGCCTGGCGCACCTCGCGCACCAGCTGCAGCCTTAGCCCCCGCCCGCGCCACGCGCGCCCACCGGCTGCCTCTGCCGCGACTGCAGCGGACCCTTCTATTACGATAACTGCGCCAGTGCCAGTGTGAATAGTGTTAGTGACGCGAATGAGCGGAACCGCGCAGAACACCCCAAGATGACTAGTGTAGTAGATTACTCGGACACCGAGAGCAGCGGCTCGGACCAGACGATGTCCTCCGTAGATTCGGGAATCCGAACCGTTATTTACGAATCGGCAAGTTCGAAGGAAATTAGGTCGTTACAAAATGAAGTTAACGAGGACATCAACAAAAATGAAACGACAAAAAGTAAGCCAACTTGTGTTTTAGCCTAATAGGCTAGTACGATGTGTGATAGTGTAGGGGCCACTACACGACATTGCTGTTATATGATTTACATATAGAATATTTATTAATAAACAGATTTCATGTAAAGAAATACAAATATCAGGTTATGATCAGTTTGTTTAATTTAGGCTCAAATGACCAAAAATCTTACACAATTAACACTTACAAATTAAAATTTATTTTTGTAGCTAAAACCTTCTGCCATAGAGTGGTGCCAAGAATCACTTTCAGGTTTTGCTGTAGCTACTTTCCGATTGTGTCAATTAAATATTCAGCACCCACTTTTCTTCTACTTTGCAACCAGATTTTATTATTTTACTTATTGAAGTAGGTTTGTACAACAGTTTGGGCACAAATAATAAATTCTTCAATAGTATTTCACCTTTATTAGATATTTGCAAGATCACATAATCACAACTTTCAACATGCAAATAATCAATAATTATAATTGTGCAAATGTTCTAACAATTTCTAACAAATCCTTATGTTATTGCATCATCATATGCATATAAGTATCTTACAACAGTATAAATTGGTATGTAACCAATTTATACTGTTGTTTGATTATTTGGTGTTAGTTCCTGTAAAAGTTTAGTTTTAATTATCAGTACCTATTGTTATTTTTGAGCTTTCAATACCTGTTAGCATTGGCCTACATTAATTGGGCAAACCTGCAAGCATCAATAGTCTAAGCCATCATCAACAATCAATCATCAATCCTTTGATTCTTAGCTTATGGGCTGAACTCATGATTTTGTTGACATAATCTTCTACACTGGAATTGGTTTCTAGATTTTTCTGCATTAGGACTTGTAATAAAAAATCTTTTCTTGGCAGACCAGAATATTGCAATGCCTGTGATAAATTATTATCTCAAACCTGTTTCACAATGTTGGCTTGTTGTATTTGTATTTTGGTTATTGGATCAAATCTGTGATAGTCTGCAAGCTGAAGCTAAATGCAGCAAGCCGAGGACAGGGAGTGACAGTGCCCTTTGGAGCAGGCAGTAGACTGAAATAGGATGATGAAAAAGAACATAAAGATAGAATAATAGTGTTATTTGATTCGATTTAACAAAAAGAATAGGTTAGTTAGTTCAACACATTTACTTGTATGATCTCTTATCATAGAATTATATAGACATTTTGTGACATGCAAGTGTACAGGAGAATGACAGGATATTTCCCGTATGAAATATTACATGGAATGTTACAAAACTTCAGTTACGTAATTATTGCGTCTTTACTAGATATTTGTGTCTTAAGATAACTTTTTAAATTTTTAAGTCAATCTTGTTTGAAGACTGATATTCAGGGTGGTGTTTTCAATAATAACAAAATGAAACAGACTATAAAAAGTTGCATTCAAAGCCACATTGATAAACAGGTGCTCTTTTAATTTAATCAACATGTTATGTTTGATGTTTAATAGCGCTAAATATTGAGATTTCTATATCAAAATGTCTTTATTCAATGACATTTCAAGTAGTTGCATATATGTTTCAATAAATCCTGTTTTTTGGACAGTACTTAGTCAACTTTATTCATATAAATAAAACTATATATTCTTTCGTAAATGAAGCAATATGTTACTAATGTATGTAATACACACTTAAGAAAATAAACAATATGTGGAATGTACAAGTATTTTATTTGTTATTCTATTACCTATCATATTTTTTAGATGTTTCACAATCATCTAATAATTTTATCAAATAGATCTTAGGTACACTTCAGCATTCTGCCATGCTTACTGAATTCTGCATTAACAAAGATCAAACATAAAGTCACATTTTTAATCCATAATATAAACATTATAAAATGGTTGATTAGATGAATTCTAATAATATATAATAAATGTTCTGCATAGCACTTAATGAATTACCCTATCTTTCATCTGCCTCCCTTACATAACTAACAAGTTGAATGCAAATTATATTTTTAGCTTAATCTCAATGACTCGAAAACTTTATCCCCTGTCATTAAAGTCGTAAATGTAATGGATTTGTACACAAAGCAAGTATGTTTCCATTTTTTTTATATTTGAATTTTTTACTGTACAATTAAGGGAGGACATCGCGCGCCATATTGATATGGAAAATACAGTTAATAATTACAAGTCCTTTTTCCATAAATAGTATTAAATAACAAAACAAATCGGTCGCACCGAAGCTGCACAAAATCGCCTAGGAAAAGAGAAACAAGATGTATTTTCCTTAGGTCCAATTCGTATATGACCCCGACATAGATACACCAGCAATAAGCGGCGGCTACACGTAGCGGTCGGCGGGCCGCTCTAGCGCGGCGCGGTGCGCGGCCTGCACGCGCTTGAACTGCTCCAGCAGCGCGGCGAAGTCCAGCGCCGGCGGCGGGCCCGCCTCCTTCTGCTCACTGCCGAACATCAATTGCTTATCTTGCAACCGGTATTCAGCTTAAATAGTTTTTTTAATACCATACTACCACAACGGATTCACGTTTTACCACAATCTCATCTGATGGAAAGCGAGAAGTAGATTAGAATGTAACAAACTCGCATAGAAAGTTTATTTTAATTGTTTTTGTCGCATCGTGGTGCCCTCTTTGGTAGAATAACTTTTCACACATTTTTACTCTTAAGAATGTCATAATAATTATGTTACCGTTCTCGATCTGATATGTGCGCTCGACATGCATTGAGAATGGGCAGCAGCCGAAGCAGACACGACTTAAAAACTGCTCAATGAGTAGTATCTTAGGTAGGTAAGCTATGACTGTGTGTGCGTGCGTACTGACGGTACGAGGTAGGCGTGGTGCGGCGCGGTGTGCAGCCGCTGGCGCAGCGCGTGGAAGGCGGCGCTCTGCGGCAGCAGCATGAGCAGCGCGAACAGCGCGCCGCGCAGCTCGGCGCTGGCCGCGCCGCCCAGCAGCTCCAGCCGCATGTCTGTAACCGCCGTCACCGCCCTCTACGTTATATGTATAGATGGACTGACGCGCACGTGTAAGAAATAAGTCATCTCGCTGTAGAACAAGAGAGACAAAAATTAAAATATGGCATTACGATCACACTCGTAGCATTTATTTATTGTCATCGTTGTAGACCACATTCAATAAATAACCGTTAGTCATTATTTATCAGATACAACGTTGGGAAAACGATGTCAGTTAATTGGTGATAAAGACGTTGAGAACTAATCTTAAGAACACACTTACAGGCAAATATTGGAGATTCAATCAATTGTACTAATTTATCCACTTCCGTCAAAAACTCCACTGTGATTTCGAGATCGCCGCTGTATAAACGTTAAGGTTGTTATTTGTAATATAGCAATTTGTTTATAGGTTGTTATTTGTTAGGTGTATATAATGGGTGTAGCAGGAATGATAACATATAGGTGTATGTAGACTACATTAAATCAGGTTTTTTTTTATTTAATATAATAGAAAATGGTGACTTTTTATTTAATATAATAGAAAATGGTGACTGTCGTCTATGCACATGTAGAACATCCACAAAAGTTGCTAAAATGCCTTGTGTTCAACACCATGCGTTCCATGTGTGTGTAAACTAGGTAAAGGATACAAGGTGGTGATGAGGCGGCGGCAGTGCGCGTAGTTGTGCGTGAGCAGGCACAGCGCCAGCAACGCCACGGGCGAGTGGCACCAGCTGGCATGCAGCGCGCCGAACAGCGCGTGCGTGGCCTGCCACACAACACACTACTGAGTATAAACGGTTTATATAGATATATACATCGTTCGCGTAATTGGAACAGAGTTAAACCAGTAGCCATACGATACGTACATTGACAATTTCGTTAAAGTAAGTACTAAATAGAATTTCCACGCCTTACTAAGCAAATAAAATGATCTAAATTTTATTATAACACCTTCGTAACCTATACTCAAGCTAATAAAATGTGTGATCCTGATTCCGAACGCGACACGCGCACTGACCGGGTGGTCGAAGGCGCGCAGACGCGCGCGCGTGGCGTGCAGCTCGGCGGCCGACAGCAGGATGGTGGACAGCACGTCCACGAGCCGCGCCGCGAAGCGCACGTCGCGCTCGCGCTCCAGCGCCCGCGCCAGCGCGCGGTACACCTCCTCGGCCGGCAGCAGCACGCACAGCTGCCTGCCGACACGCAGCGCTACACTCGGCCGCCGCTCCGCGCGCCGACCCTCTATCGCAGCGAACCTTTTATTCGATCTTCTAAATAATTTTTACCTAATAATGAAAGCACCTCTGTCCTCTAATAGGGCCTCGTCGGCGGCCAGCAGCCTCAGCAGCGCTCGTAGGAATTTATAGTAGTAAGGATTCGATTCTAAATCACCTGTAATTAGATATAATCACGAATAATAAATATATTTATAAACTATGAATATTTATAAAATATTTTGACTGCCTCGTTGGTCGTTTGGTTGCAAGTGTGACTGTCGATCGGGAGGTCCCGGGTTCGATTCCCGGGTCGAACACTACAAAATTTAGAAATTTTCTAAGAAATTCTCTAGGAAATTTTCTAGAAAGTCTAAATTAAAATTAAAATTCTAGTAGTGGTTCGGAGTCTGGAAATGTGTCCGATGCATGGCAATAGGCTCACCACCTATTCCATAGTGGGACTTAAACGTAACCGGTGAAACGTTTTTTTTTACTGGCGTGGTCTGTCGCGTTATAAAGAAAATTCCAATTTAGTAATGTGTGCTCATCATCATAACAATCAAACAGTCTACCGTTTTAGTTTGACATGTTAAAAGACTACACGGCCTTTCATAATCTTTTGGTATACCAACAACGTAAAATTGGGTTTAATTTTGTTATATTTCTTGAGTTAGGTATGTTAACTATACCTAACTCAAGAAAGACGAATATTTTATGGACGGTAAAACGTATAGTAGTCTATCATACAACAATATATAAGTATATATAGAATGATATCCAGTCTCGCCCAGTAAAATGGCAGGGCGTGGCGTAATGTTTGCCGCGAAATGTAACGTCAGACAGGAAAAGTCAACAATTTTCCCTCCAAGCACCCGCCAATCAGATGTTTTGGCGCGCGAAATGACACTAAGGTAATATTATATATGGTTGGTTGTCAAACATGCCTACAGGATATACAATAGGTATTACTAAAATAAATATATGTGTCTATGGATCGCTTAAGTTAGCATTTTTTTTTGTCTTTGATTGCAATTATTACCTAACAACATGCGTACGCGATTAGATTATAAATGATTTCGTGGGTCGTTAAATGAGTGGGTAGATAGATACTAGCTACGCAAGTCCCAACGTACTTTTAAATCCATTATGTAAATAATCTGTTTATAAAAACAGTTGTACCTGAATTTTGGCTAAGCAAAAGCTTTATTTGAAATATTTGACCAGTTAAATAGGTAATTACAGTAATAGAAAAATATTTCTAGATTTCTGAGCGCTAGTTTGATTTAATATCCTAATAGTCAGTAATATAACAAATCAAAATAACTATAACATAATAAGTAGGTACATTAAATCCTTTGTTAGTTGCTAGAAACAGAATAGACTTCGTTATAAAATATCAAAGTTAATAACGTCATGGAAGTCTGCAAAATCTATTTACAAATTCTACGAGCAACCGAAAGACGATAGAGGCAGACAATTCAATTGAATACGAAAAATCCTTTCCAATCCTCCAAGGAACCCCAAAAACTACCCACAAGTCAATCGCCAAACTCCGTTCTGTGAAACGGCTTTTCTCCCCACACCCCAAACCTAACCCCCTTTCGCCCCCGTTTGCCCCCGAATTACCGCTACCCCTAAACCGCGGTCTTCAGTGACAGTTCAATAAAGCACAGCGACCAATCGTGGCAAACGTCGCCCGGTATAAGCCAATAGGATTAACGCTATACGTCTCCCTTTCTATCTCAAAACTTTTCGTATAGCACTATCTCATTTCAACTCGTTGTAGACGAATTCTTGATTCGATTGCGATTGATTTCTTTATTTGAATTTTCTTTTGTTTTTCATTTCAGTGAGCGTAGCTTTCCGTTATTGTCTATGGCATTAGGGATATCGTTAAAATATTGCTGTTGTTTCTGAAATTTGTTTTCTTTGTACTTTTACCAAAGGAATTCAATTTTAGAATAAATACAAGACAGATTTTGGTATTATTAGACACTACGCAAGAACTACAAGCTTATCTGGGTGAAGTAGGTACAAAGGAATTATGATTGGTTTAAAAAAAGCTTAAGCTTTTTCAAATTTAGATTTAGTACTGCATTGTTCATCAAGTGATTGCAAGCCCAGCTACTCATCAAGAGGTTTAAATGAATTATATTATTTTGTCCTTAGTTTGCTTTTAAATATTCGTAGATATCAATATGGGTATATTGCTTACTCTCTATTAGTCATTATCAAATCAGTGGCGATCAAAATTTTATATGGGAAAAAATATTTTGCGGAGCCCTCTCCCAGTGCACAAAGACGGATTGTATAAAATAAAAAACAAAATTAAAAATTTGACATAAAAAAAATATTTGTGCAAAACCATCACCAAATAATAAAGATGAATTAATTAACAACACCAAAGAACATTTCCAAATATATTAAAGAAACAAACATTTTCTGCTTTTTAGGTACACTGCTAAATTGTTTAATTACAGCGTCATAATTCAGCTTGTATGCTTTATCTGCTTCGATTTTTATTAGATTATAAAATCAACTCATGACAATACATTTTTTTGCCAAAAAATTTTTTGCGCGTTCGCGGTTTGTTAGTAATGCATCAATTTTCGGGGCGCGAGGCCCCCTGGGTCGCAAGGCCGTAAGCGATGACCCACGTCGCCCACGCCTTACGCCGCGACTGTATCAAGTCTATCTATTAAGTACTATTTATTCTTTGTGATTCTATTGAGCATAATGGCATAACGTGATAAAAAGTTCTAAAATTCACCTAAAATCTTTTTTTTAGATTAAACACCTCATTGTCATTATTGCTAATTCTAAAGACATAAATTTTTTAACAGGCAGGTAGGCAGAGGTGTGCAGCATACTCATAAGTTTCATCAATTATGTTTACGTCTTTCTATGGAATGGGTGGTCAGCCTATTGCCATACACCGGGCACATATTCAGATTCCGAGCCACTACCAGAAATATCAATAAGACAATCTTATATATCTTCACGCCTATAATCCCCGAAGAGGTAGGCAGAGGAATGCAGAACACTCCCACGTCTCACATTTTTAC